>PISX010002703.1:0-153289 GCA_004024625.1 Mellivora capensis
GGAGGCTCCCGAGGGGCCGTCCCTGCCCGTCCCACTCGTGGAGGAGGGCTTCCTGGTCCCTCTGCCCTTGGCAGGACCTTGGCGACAGGCCCTGGTGAGACTCCTCCTTATCAAACCTACAAAGCTCCCCTCGGCCCAGGTTTGCTAAGAGTTTTATCACGAACGGTGGTTGAACGTATCAACCCCAAGAATCAAATGCGTTCCCCTCATCTGCTGAGATCAGTACCGGGTCGCGCACCCATCCCCCTCCCCATTGCGTGGCCAGCTGCACCGGTCGAGTTCTCCGGTGTTAAACCTGGTTTAGACCCTCTTGGGTTTTACTGTGATGTCTTAAAGCCGTTATTGGCATCGGATTTCTCAGGTTCTATGTTGGATCGCGAATCGGCGTTCCTTGTTGAACGTGGCCTGAAAATGTCCGTTAGTCCGTGTGCCCAGCACGCGCTCTGGTTCACACGGATCTCACGGGACTCTCCAGGGATCCCCCCCTTCCTTCCATTGCCTGGAAGGGTTTGCACGAAGTGGGGCTATCTGGGGGTCATTCTCCTGGGGAACCACGTGCGACAGGGGTGTTCATTTGTATTTCGTGTCTGGGGCGACCGTGAGCTGCCCACACGCCGTTCCTCCGTGGTTGCACGTCTGTTCCAGCGTTCTTCCTCCTCTGGCGTCACCCTGAGCTGTGCCGACCTCCGTGTTGCCCCTAGCATCTGAGGCCAAGTTTGGGGGTCACAGCTGCCACGCCTGTGTTCACCCCCTCCTGTTCCCGGTGTCTGTGCGCTTGCTTTCCTGCCTCGGAGCTCTGCCTCCCCCGAGGGTCAAGGAACTTGACTTGGCCTTTGCAGCCCTGTCCTTTCTTTCTTTCTTTTCTTTCTTCTTTTTAAAAGATGTTATTTGTTTATTTATTTGTCAGAGAGAGAGAGCGAGCATGAGCAGGGAGGAAGGGCAGAGGCAGAGGGGGAAGCAGGCTCCCCGCTGAGCAGAGAGCCCGATGCGATGCGGGGCTCGATCCCAGGACCCCGCCTAGGACTGAAACACGGCTCAGGGCCACATCTGCAAGCAGGTGGTGCGGCCTCCAGCCTCCCGGCCCCAGGCCTGCCCAGAGCCAAGGGAAGCAGCGGGAAGTTTCTTCTGGGGAAACTGATATCCTGGGGGAAACCAACCAAGAAACAACACAAGACATGGCGGGGTGTCCCACAGGGCAGCGGGCTTGGCAGGATGACCATCGGGCCGGCGCTGGTGAGCTCAGGTGCTTGCCAGTCAAGGCTGCGGACCTGGTAGAGCCCGGCCAGGAGAGGCAGCTTGGGTCTCCAAGGGGAGAGACAGTGGAGAGCGTGCAGAGCAGGCAGGAGGGAGATGCCATCCCAGGACCCGAAGGCAGCCGGGCTGTGGGAAGCGATGGTCACAGTGGAGCCCAGGACTGGCCCAGGGTCACAGAAGGCACCTCAGTGTCACCTCAGGGCAGAGGGCAGCCATCGTGGCAATGGGCTCCCCGGGATAGCAGTAAGCAGAACACGGTGGCCGTCCCCAGAGCCCCTCAGCCGTCACGGTGGAGCCGGCTCAACCTGGAAGCCAGCCAAGGGCCGTTGGACTTGGGAGAGGATGTGTCGTAACACAGAGGGGACCGTGGGTGGTGGGGATGGGGTCGGACTTCTCAGCGGGCCTGCGTCCCTGTGGGCAGAAAGGAGACTGAGCGAGACTGGAGTCCAACTGTCACTGTGCCCGCACGGGGCCCCAGGCCTGCTGGCACCAGGAGACAGCCCGCGGAGAGCCACGGTGGCGAGGAGGGCCTCCGAGAGACCTCCCTGTGCCCAGTGCCCAGTCCCAGGACCCGGGCCCCAGGGACACAAAGCTCCCACTGGTCCGGCCGCCACAGCAGCGTGGCCAGAGGGGTCTGGTAGATGACAGGTGCCCTTTGCCCAGCCCGCGTGGCCGAGCCCAGCATCCTGCCCTCAGTCTTTGCTTGTCGGAGCTCGGCACAGCCCCCGGTTTGATCCTGTCCCCGGACCCCCTGCCCCCCTCACTCTGTGCCTCCACCCCTATCTCGGCCCCTCCCGCCCTCACCCTGCTCGTAGCACAGAGATCCTGTCCGGGTGCGTGGGAGAGACTTTCTGGGGAAGAGCAGGGTCCTCCCTGCCTCACTCATGGGGGTAGTGAGAAGGGCCCTTCCGTGCACCCGGCCTTCTCCAGCAAGTGGGGTGTAAACCGGCCCTTCTGGGGAGCTCGGGGGCCTTCCCAGCCTCCTGTCTGGGAGGGCTATCCCCTCCAGCGGAGGCCACCCAGCCCTCCCCGTGCCCCCGGCAGCCGCTTGGCCCGACACCAGGTCCCGGGTGGGCACGGACACCCGCACCTCGCGGCGGTGCCAAACACCCCTGAGCCCCCGGCAAGCGGTCTGAGAGGCGGCACAGTCCAGAAGCATCGTCACAAGTTGGGGTGAGACGGGGGGACACAGCCACACGCACCTGACAAAGCCCTCGAGCGACTTGGAGATGGAGCTCGGGTAAGAGACAGCCACAAACCGGCTCTGAACTTGAGGCATTTCGCGTCCGGCCCCGCGCTGTGCCCTCCCCCCGCGTGAGTCCCGGACCCTGCCTCGCGCTGACACGCCAG
Organism: Mellivora capensis; assembly: GCA_004024625.1. Classification (NCBI taxonomy): domain Eukaryota; kingdom Metazoa; phylum Chordata; class Mammalia; order Carnivora; family Mustelidae; genus Mellivora; species Mellivora capensis. The sequence continues at coordinate 2,605 of PISX010002703.1, forward strand.
CGCACACCAGCTGCTGGTCTGTGCCAGGCCCTTCGCCTGTGGGGAGCCTGCCTCATCACGTCCCCCGAGGGACACGCTGTGTCTCCTCGGAGCAGCTCCCCTAACGGCCCTGGAAGGCTTGCTCAGGTCCCCAGCACAGACACCCTCCCCTCTCTGTTTGTTTAAAAGGTCCCGCGAGGCTGGAGGACGGAGGGGAGCAGAGGCCGCGTTCTCTTCATGTCTGTGTCTTCCAAAGGCAGCTCAGGGCCTGTCCCATAGCATTCGGGATGGATGTGTGGGTGGATGGTTGCAATTCCGAGATGAGGCTGGCCTTCTAGTGGAGGGTGGGCTGCGAGCAAGGGTCCCGAGAGCGGAAGAGTCGCAGAATACGCCCCTTCCTCGTGCCACCCCTTCTATCCCCCACCCCCCATTCAGTGCCTGGCCTGGAGCAAAAGTTTTTCCAACCCAACTGTCAAAGCAGGTGGACCCCCATCAGGTAGCCGCAGGGTCACGACCACTCCCCGCCACACCCACACCCAAGAAATCACTGGGCACTTTCTGTCTTGCTCTGCTAACAGTTTAATGATACAGAACTGAGACGTGGTCGCAGACGTCGGTCTCTGTTCCTAACCACACCTTCATTCAAAGCAGCTTCCATTTCTCTTCTTCCCAGTGTGGGAGGCAGGAGCAGTGTCCACCAGGGCGGATGGGACTGAGGGCCCTGCGGGGCGGGCGAGCGGGGAAGAGTCAGGTGTTGGGAGGAGGAGAGAGCAGAGACGGGGGCAGGGAAGGAGCCGAGCTCTCGGGACCTGGGTGGGCTCTTCTCCCACTCCCGCCTCTGGATCACGTTGGCTCAGTCGGCTCAGAACTGCGAACACAGAGCAAAGCCCGGTGGACCTTTCGGGGATGGCGGACGGTATCTCCGTGTCCACCGTGCCATGCCGTCGCTTGTGAGACTGAGGACATGAGTTCTCCCTTACTTCACGCTTGGCTAAGTTGTGTATACGTGGCCCTACACGTGCAGACAATGGTCCAGGCTGTCCTGGGGGGCAGGAGCGAATCTCCACGTTCCTAGAGAAGGACACATCCCGGCGCTGGGCACGGGACCGCCTGTTACCTTTCCTTGGTGTCTGGCCCCAGAGGGGAAACTGAGTTTGATGGCGCAGATGGGGCCATAAGGTAATGAAGCAGCTGACTGTCCGGGCCAGAGGAAGGAGTGCTGGGAGAGGACATTTGTCTCGTCCTTGGGGTTTGGAGGAGAAGGCTGGGGACGAAGGCTGAGGCACTGGAGGAGCCTAGAACGGTTGCACAGGATGGGGACCTGGGCCCCCTGCAGGCGGCAGGCTGAGGACTGGGATGGTGGTGCTGCGGGAGGGGAGGGGAGTGAGGGCTGCAGTGCTCCAGCAGTCAGGAGAGGGGGTAACACCAGAGCCAGACCCCATGAAAGAGCTGGGACTGGCTTTGGGGGACCTGTGGGGTCTGGAGCCAGGCTCCACACGGGGCCACATTGGAGGAGGAACCATACCCTCCCACACATCCTGCTGACCCCAATTTTGGGGGGGTGCCCCACAGCCAGTGAAACCAGCTCTGGATTCGGGGTGGGGAAGGGGCCTCTCCCAGGAACACTGTGTGAGCCTGAGCCTGTGCCTCAGTTTCCCCATCTTAGCCCCCAGTGGGCACACAGACTGGGTAAATAGGGATAGGCAAGGGAAGGGAGGGAAACTGTCCCCCCCAGCAGTTTTTACTGGGGAAACACAGGAATAAAGCCTCTCCCCCAAGACCGAGTCCTGAGCCACTGGCTTCCCTTCGGAAATGCCCGCTTGCTCCCAGGACGCTAAGTTTAAACAAGAGTTTTTTCGATGTGTCCCAAAGCCCGGCTGGGGCAGACAGCCTGCTACCGGGCATCTGCGACCCGGGCATGTCCCTCTGCTCCCCCACCCAGATCTGAGGCCATTGGCTGTGTGGTCCCCACACACCCCACCCACGTTCCCTTCCTTGTCCGTCCTTCGGGTCCCCCAGCCAGTCCCCCAGCACTTCATTCCGGGGCTGAGCACCAGGGAACTGGGAGAAAGGGTGACAGGCTCATGAGCCTGGGGAGTGTCCCCGGGGCCTCCAGTCTCAGCAGGACGATGTCTGCCCCACCCACGGCCAACAGGCTCGCGTTGAATTTGGGGTGACGGGTGATCTCGGCCACTCTGTGCAGCCGGTTGTGGTCATAGAGTCTCAGCTGCCTGACCTGGACCCTGTTTTCTGTGGCTCCAGCGCAGCCGTGGGAGGGAGAGGACCGGGAGCTGTTCGAGGAGGCCGGGTCAGGGAAGCACTAGTCCCCCAGCCCCCAGCAGCGGGAGTGCCTCTGGGGCTCCGAGCCTGAAGGTTCCCCGGACACCTTCCAAGCCGCGTGAACCCTGGATCTCCTGTCCCAGCCCAGGACACTGTCCCCTCCCACTGCATTGGCCCTTGGCTCGCTCCCCTCCCGCCCGCCCCCCCCAGGGGAGCAGGCACGTGAATCGCTCATGGTCCAGCACCTCGGGCAGCGGTCAGCACCCCCTGGGGGTGGCTGAGGGAGCCCCCGCAGATGTGCTACCACTGGGCGCGCTTGGCGTTGAGCAGCCTTGGGGTCACCTGCCGCGGCCACTTCCCGGCAGGGACGTCATCGATGCTCCCCCCTCAGTCCCCAGGCCAGGATCTGGGGACACACAGGGAGGGGCCCTCAAGGACCCAGGCGCCCCTGCCTGGCACTCAGCATAGCCTCCCACACTTGGTCTCTCCCTCAGCTGTCCTCACCTGGGGGTCCCTACCTTGTCCCGCCCCGGGTCAGCACAGGCGTGAGATCACCCGCAGGATTCAGGGCAGTAGGGGTATTGCTCGGCACTAGGACTCACCTGGGTCGTGAGCTCCGAGCCCCCCAGGCAGGGGAGGGTCAGGTCCCACAGCATCTGCAAGGGGAGAGGGAAAGTCTGGAGTCGGGAGACCAAGGCCAGGCCCCCTTGGGCCAGGGAACGGAGAAGGAATGGGTCTGAGTGGGTCCTTACTACGCCAGGTCCTCTGCCTTCTGCCCTGGGCCTCTGAGCCCCTTTCTTCTCCCTGCCCAGGAAGTGGTGTGGCGAGAGGTGGGGGGCTCCGGGGCAGGGCGTCCCCTGTGCGAGGGGTCACGGCATCAGTGTTTGGGGAGAACACACCGTGGCTGGCCCGGGCTTGGGTGCCAGGGACACAGGGGACAAAGTGGACATAAGCCCGTCCTGAGGGGATCAGGGACCTCCGTGACAATGAGGGCAGCGAGGACAGGAGGTGCCCACGGTCAGGAAAGGCCTGTCCTAGGAGCCTGCTCAGAGGGCAGACCCGAAAGATAAGGGCAGAGCTGGGTTCCTGTGTCCACACCCCCCTGTGGACCCACCCGGGAAAGAGGGCAGCCCTGGTGGGACCGCCAACTCCCCCAGGCGGCCCCACCAGAGTCCTGGGAGCTTGGCCTGCGCTGGCAAGGGCTGGAGCGCAGGGACCTCTGCGGGGACCCAGCATGGCCCATGCGGAGCCCTCCTCCCTCCTGGGGCTGGACACCCCCTCGGCCAGCGAGGGAGAAGGCTTCCCAGGCGGAGTGCTAGGATCTGGCTGAGGTTGTTGACACGCGGGTGCTGTGTCTGGCGAAGGGTCCCCTCGTCACTACCCCAGCTGGGTCCCTGCTCGGTACTGAGGCCTGCAAGGTCAGGGATGAAGGGGCAGGGGCCACTCACAGGCCCCAGAACTGTCCCACCACACTGTCCCCGTGGCACCCGCACAGCCGCCACTGACCCCCGCCGGCCCCCACAGCCAACCTCCCACCTCGTCGGCCCCCAGCAGCCCTGCCCCTGCCCCTGCTCAGCTGGCTCGTGCGGCCACACCCACGCAGAGGAGGTGGGAACCCGGCCCCGCCAGGACCCCTAAGGAGGGGTTTCCCAAGCTTGAGGGAGCTGGAGGGTGGGCCTCCATCCGGTGGCTGAGCCCAGAACGGTCGTGCTGCAGACCTGGGGGCTGCCGCTTTTCAGACCCCCACGTCTCCCGTGCAGGAAGGGGGGCCCGGGAGGCCCCGGTGCCTTTGTGGACACACAGGTCTCGGCAGCTTCTCCCGGCACTTGGGTCCTGGTTTGTCGGCTACGAGGGAATCGGGAACGTGAGAGCTGTGGCCTCTTTTAAAATGTTTTCAGGTTAGTGTTTAGTTGTTGCTGTCGTTGTTGTTTTTAAGTTGGGGGGAGCCGGGGGTTGGAGGGAAGGAGCCACGCTGAGACTTCTGGGAGCTGAGCCATCGAGCAGGGCAGAGCAGCCCCTCGGCCCCCACAAGGGCCTTCGCACTATGGGTCTGGTCCTTCTAGACTGTGCTGGAGAGATGCATGGGGGGCAGACCCGGCTGTCACGTCACAGATCCCCGAGAAAATGCAGAGGTGCCAAAGGGGACCCCTGTTTTCCTGGTGAACTTGTCCTTGGGGCAGATGCCACCCCCCACAGGAGGACCTTAGGGGGTCAAGGCATACAGGACACGTTTCAGAATAAACCAGACTTGTCAGATGGGACTTTGAACACCCAGGAAAGGAGCTTGTGAAAGGGAGGGGATGGTCTGTGGCACCAGCCAGCATCCAGGAGTGGAGGGGGCTCGCGGGACAGTGGGAGGAGGACCCCAGGGACATCCCCCCAGATCCCGCGCCTCAGTCATGGCTTCAGAGGAACCAGGCAGGCTTCAGAGGGAAGCAGGCAGGAGGGAGAGCAGGGGGTCTGGGGCAGAGACCGCAGCCCGTCTCCGTGGATATCCTTCCGGGAAGAGAGTCACAGAAACCTGCCCCTGGACCCCTTCCCTCTCCTCTCTGCCTGGCTTGGAGATGCCAACATCAGGGACCCCCAACAGCCAGGCCTGGTCGGCCGACCCCCTGAACCCCTAGATGCATGAGAGTCAAGCATGCACTGCCTTGGAGGGTTTTCCCGCCACGTTTAAGAAGAACCCAGTTCCAGCAGGATTCCTGGGCTTTCCCCACCCTGTACTCCCCGCTGAAGCCTCGCCCCTGCCCCCCACAGGGAAAACAGGGTGTGGAGGCAGGAGGAGGGGGCGTCGGTCCCTTTTAGGGCCCCAGAAGCAGAGGGACATGCTGGCAGATCCAGGACACGTAGCTCATGATGCGGGTGTACACCCCGGGGGAGTCGCGGTCACCACACCCGTAGCCCCAGCTCACAAGCCCCACCTGGACCCAGGTGCAGTTCCAGCGGCACACCAGGGGGCCCCCAGAGTCCAGCCGTGGGGAGAGAAGGCACTGAGCAAGAGCATCCCACGTCCCCACGGCAAAGGGACCGGCAGGTCCCACAGTCCTGGCTAGAAGGGGACCTAGCGCGCGCCCGGGGCAGCCTGGGGCCTCAGCTGGCAGGAGTCCCGGCCCTCACTCCTGACACACAGCTTGTCACCCTTGGTGATCTGATCGGTGGGGTCCGGAGAGTTCTGACAGCGGTGATTACACTCCCTGTTCCCCACGATGGGAACCTCCACTTCCTGCAGGTGGTAGGGAGGGGGCAGCGGCTCTGTGGGGGGGTGCTGAGTGAGAACAGGGGTTCCTCGTCTTCCCATCTCACACGTACTCCTACTTTGTGCTGGGACACCCCCCCCCCCCGTCCATCAGCAGGGGCCAGGGACACCCCCGCGGCCAGGCCTGACCTGGGGTCGAGCACCAGACCTGGTGCTGTTTCCCCACGTCGGCCGTGCTTGGGGTCGGGCCGCGGCACCTGAAGGTCGGATGCCCGAATGGCTCCAGGACGTGGACTCGCTCACCAGCGTCCGGGCTCCCGTGCCAGGGTCCGCAGCAGGACCCACAGCCTCCCTGGGAAAATTCTGCCTCAGCAACCCAGGAGCCGGTACCTTGGTGGGTCACCCACACTCCGCGAGCCTGGGATCCTTCCCCCATGACACGAGGGCCCCCGTCTGCCCTCCGACTGTGGTGGCCAGAGTCCAGGTGGGATGCGGCGGGGGGACTTGCCTGCCCAGAGCAAGTTCCCGGCTCCTGAGGTCTGTTCCAGAAACGTCCCATCCAAAACCCTGGCATCACAGCCCACCCACCCCGGGGATCCCAGAAGGGGCTGCAGGGAGCCACGTGCCATGAAGGCCTGGCCCCCCAGCCCCTCGTCCTTCCCTTCCTCATCTCCCTAACACCTGCGGGTATCCGCGGTGTCACCCCAGCCGGTCACCCAGCACTTCTTCATCCAGGGAACCCTCAGGGAGGCCGCCGGGAGGGACACCAGGTTGGCACCCTCAGAGAGACCCGGGGGGGCCTCCAGTCTCAGCAGGCGGTGTCCGCGCCCCCCTCGGCCGACAGGCTCTCGTTGAACCTGGGGTGACAGACGATCTCGGCCACTCTGTGCAGCTGGTCGTGGCCGTAGAGTCTCAGCTGCCCGACCTGGACCCTGAAGCCACCAGCCTCCAGGTCCTTCCTGGGGCAGAGGAGAGCCGGGCTTCTCAGGGCAGGCTGGGGGCTCTTAGAGCTGGGGGGCCCCGGGAAGCCTGCCCCCCATGGGGGGGACCCTGCACATGCACACGCACGTGTGTACACATCCCCAGCCACGGGAATGGAGGAGACAGGACTCACGGCTCCATGCAGAGGGCAGCGGTCAGCACCCACTGGGGGCAGATGAGGGACCCCCCGCAGATGTGCTGCCACAGGCCGTGCCCCATGCTGTAGAACCTCAGGCTGACCTGCCAGGGGTACTGCCTGCCTGCCACATCGCAGCCCCCCACGATGCCCCCCAGCTCACGCCCCGGGCTGGAGTCTGCGGCAACAAGTGGTGGGGCCATCAGGGACCTGGACCATGACCTTCCTAGAGCTCAGGAAGGGACAAGGCAAGCTTTTCCCTAACGTGGGTCGTCCCCGTTCCTCCTGGTTGAGTCCCAGGAGCCCTGAGCACATTGGAGGGGATCAGGACTCACCAGGGGTCACGGGCACAGAGGCCCCCAGCCAGGGGATGGTCAGAAACAGCCACCACAGTATCTGCAGGGGGCCTGGCGGGGGAGAGCTCAGACCCAGCACCAGCTTTCTCCGTGACGGTTCCTTCCGGGGCTGTCCCTCCAGGGCCCCCATTTATCCTAATAACACAGGAAGTGGCCATGGCAGGCTAGCCTTCTTGGGGGCTGCAGTCCTTCCACAGGGCCGGTGTTGACAGGGCACAGGGCTGGACCCTGGGCAGGCGGAGGAGGAAACCTCGCAGGGCCACTCTATAAGAGTGGGTCCCCTCACAAAGGACACGGTCATGACCTTGATGTCTGCAGAGTGAGAATTTGGTGGAAACCCCCCCCCCCCCCCAGCTGCTGCCTGAGGGAGAGCTTCAGGCTGAGACAGAGAACTTGAAGCCATTCTGCGCTCGGGCTCGGTGTTGCCCCACGGCCCACAGTCCTGCTTCCTCGGCCCCAGTCACTCAGGGCAGTGGGGGTGGGGTGCTCTGAGCAGAGGAGCACACTCCGTGCCTGGCTTCCCTTGGGACATCGAGGCTAAGCTGGGACATTTCCGGACGGGGATGGGTGGGATTCCCGGAGTTCCCTCTCAGTGGGAACCGTTCCGCTCTGTCTGGGACTCACGGACGGTACCCAAGCCGGGCTTGAACGTCCTACCAAGTTGTGCTTTGTCTTTCTTTCATGGAGAGTGTCTTGGGCTCCCGTGCTCACCCAAGAGAGGGGAGATGAGGGGGTGCCCAGTGCCTGGGATCCTCACGCTTCCAGGAAACTTGCCTGAGGCCCCCTGGGAGACCCGCACTCCACTGGCCTCAGCCACTCCCTGAGGCCCCCACAGTGTCGCAGGAAGAGATTAGGCAACGGGGCAGTGATCCCCCCAGGCCCCCGGCCCAGATGGAGCCATGGAGCCCCCTGCCCCAGGGAGGACCGAGAGATGCCGGGACACCCACACAGCCCAGAAGAAGGGGTGAGAACCCCAGTCCCGACCTCAGGGCGGGAGACAGGATCCCCATTCTTCTCTGCTCATGCTGGCTTTCGACAAGTAGGGTCAGGGCACGCAGCATGGTGTGGGGCGCTGGGGGACCCCAGGGAAGGGCAGGGAAGGCACTGGGGTGATGGGCCCACTCCCGTCCTCTGTCAGGCCCTGGCTCTCCGCTCCCTTCAGCAGGGCCCCCCAGAACAGGGCAGGAGGCTCCGCAAAGGCCTTGGGTCTATGGCCTGCAGGTGCCCGGGGTGGGGGATGCTATGGGGGCCCTGGCACAGGTGCAGCCAGATGCAGAGCCCAGAAATGCAAGCAGCGTCTTCCCTCAGAATGGGGGCATCTCTGGAGGAGCCCCCGGGAAAGGCCTAGTTTGAGCCCCAGGGACACACTGGGAATGTGGAAACGCACAGCCCTCAAGCCCTGGGCGTGGGTGGTCAGCCCTGGCACGCTCCTGTCCTCTCCCAGAGGCTGAGGGAGGCCAGGGGCCGCGCGTGGGTCGGCAGGCCAGCACAGCCGACGCACGCGTGTGCGCGTATGCCATTCTGCGTGTCATTCAAGGTGAACACAAGTCATTGAGAACCCAGCAAGCCTCCCTTTACAAGCCACAGGACTATATCCTCAGGAAAGGTCCTGGGCATAGCAAAGCTTTGCCTCCCTTTGAAACAGTTTAGATAAAACTCTTAAAGGAAAATGTTGCAAGAGAGATATCCAGCAAAAGAAACCAAGTATCATCACAAAGGTTACTGTTATCTTTTTTTTAAAAGATAGTATCAAAGTCAAAGAGAAGATAGAGCCAGGGCAACCCAGGTCCAACCGTCCAGATGATACCCACCTGGTGACAGAATTAGGAAAGTCAGACCAGGAGGCGGGAGGCGCGGACACGGTCTCCCCTTGCCGTGGACACCTGTCCTAGAAAGGGAGAAAAAGGGAAAAAAAGAAACAGGGATAGTTGAACAATATAAAATAATAAATCAAGGCGGTAGGATTCAGCCTGAGTATATTGGCAATTGCAATAAACCCAGAGCGAGCAAACTTACTGGTGAAGAAGTCAGTTCGGAAGGTGGGTGTCTGCTGCTTGCGAGACAGAAGCGAAAGTGGAAGGGAAGAGGGTAGAAAAGGATACTGCAGGCAAATGCCAGGCCAAAGATAGCATGATTCATTAAAAAGCTCTTTTGATAAGTTGGATTTTGTCAAAATTCAGAGCTCATCCAAAAACACTCCAAGGAAACGGGAGAGCACGGAAGTTGCAGGCAGGGAGAAAACATTTGCAGGAGATAAAATACTTGTACCCAGAACGCGTAAGGGATTGTCCACACCATCATGAGGAAGCAGAAAGCCAAGGAAAGAAATCCCGAAAAGATGGGAACACTCCCCAGAAGGAACCACGCACCGGCAGACGGGCGTGGGAGAAAGCGCTGGCCGTCGTTGGGCATTAGGAACAGGCAGAGTAAGACCGAGGCACAGCCGTGAACGCGGGATGGGAAAAGCCGAGGAAGCCGAAGGCTGAATGCTGGGGAGGGCAAACTGTCTCGGGTCCGCACGGGGAGCGGGGGAGACGGAAGCTGCGGCCCCAGAGAGACCGGGATGCGGACAGCGGATCTGCTTCCAGCCACGGGAGACCTGGAGACCGTGACGGTCTGCGGGGGTGGGGGTGGGGCGCTCAGGCACGAGGGGGCACAGGGGGTCTGGAGTGAGGGGACTAATCCCTGACCACGTGCGTTTGTCACGACTCGGGTCCACACGCTCGAGCAGCTGGATTTTATCTCCTACCCTGACCCTAGAGCGGGAGCCCGGAAGTAACAGGTGCGGAAATCACCATGAAAGTGGGACCGTTACAGCTATTTTGTTAAAAAGGAAAAAAGGCACCAGACACGGATATTTTATTTTATTTTAAAGATTTTATTTATTTATTTGAGAGAGAGCGTATGAGAGGGGAGAAGGTCAGAGGGAGAAGCAGACTCCCCCGCAGAGCTGGGAGCCCGATGCGGGACTCGATCCCGGGACTCCAGGATCACGACCTAAGCCGAAGGGAAAGGCTTAACCAACTGAGCCACCCAGGTGCCCCAGACACAGACATTTTAAAGATGGGTTCTGTCAAAATTTTAAGCCCTTTGCCAGCCCGGTTTGAAACAAGATCTTCCCCCCAAAAGAGGGAAAGAGTGAAACCCACACACTTTGTCCTAAGTCGCCACCGTGAGGCTAGCGTCACCCCCAGACCATTCATTCTAAGAAAGGACAATGGAGGGGCACCTGGACGGCTCCTTCGGTTAAGCGTTCGGCTCTTGATCTCAGCTCAGGTCTTGATCTCAGGGCCGTGAGTTCAAGCCCCACGGGGAGACGTCACCCCAAGTGGATAATGATTAGAAGTATCTTCTCTGAAATTAAAAAAAATCAGCCAAGAGGGAGTATGGCCTCCACTTTTATTTAATATTGCATTGAAGTTGTAGCTAGTGTAACGAGAAATGGGAAAGAAAAAAAAAGCCTGTGGCATTCTGACGTAGCACCAGCAAAGCCCTGGTAGTTCCGATGAGGAGATGCCGCTTCCACATCTGTAGGAGTCTGTCTGCTCAAAGGGGTACAAGAGTCCAAAAAAGGATATTACGAAAATTATTAGGATCTTTTTTCCTAATTTCTTTATCACGGTAAAACACACACACATAATCTGAGGGGCACCTGGGTGGCTTGGACCGTGAAGCATCCAACTCAATCTCGGCTCAGGTCACGATCTCAGGGTCCCGGGATCGAGCCCCATGTGGGGCGCCGAGCTCAGTCGGGGTCTGCTTGGGATTCTCCCTCTGCCCCTCCCCCCGCCCTCTCTCTCTCTCTCAAATAAATAAATAAATGTTAAAAATATATATATATAAATATATATATATCTTAGACATTTTAAGCGCACAGTTCTGTGGCATTTAATCCATTCATAATGTACAGCCGTCCCCACCATCCACTTCCAGAACTTTCTCGTCTCACAGAACTGAAACTGTGTCCACATTACACAGCGCCCCCTCGCCCGGCGCCCAGTTCCGCCATCTGCTCTCCGTGTCTATGGATTCGATGACTCCAGGGACCTCGGAGAAGCGGGAAAGTGAAACATCTGTAACTTTATGGCCGCGTCCGCTTCGTTTCGTGTTGAAATTGGAACAGGCGCGTCCTCCGGGTTCATCGTGCTGCTAGAACAGGTGTCAGAAGCCCCTTCCCCAGGCAGCATCCCTGTCCCCTGCGTGGATGGACCATGTCGTGCGCACCGTTCCCCTGGCAGTGGGCGCTCCACTCGCTGCACCTTTCAGCACCCGCGGACGGTGCTGCCTCAAAAGTGGGGCCGCTCCTAGGATAGACTTTTGAGGAGACCTAAACCGATGGGGGCTCTGCCGTGGCTGGAAGGACAGCGTGTCACGGAGACGTTAGTGCCTCTAGATTCTACGTGATTCCGATGTCAATCCCAAGGGGGCCTTTGGATGGACTTTGGTGAGATTTCCGAGAAGTACTACCGAATGCTCCGGGGCTACCAGTCACGTGGGCACTTCCGAAGTAGAGCGGGAGGGAGGGATGCCCTTACGGCACATGGCGGTCACATGGACTCTGGGTGGTGGTGTCCACACTGGGCCGAGCATCACGGGGATCACCTGCTGGGTTCTAAGTTGGCATCACCACTGTGAGCCGAGCACATCGTTTTATCCCTCTGAGCGCCGGTCTCCCCACCCGGAGACCTGGCAGATCTCCTGGGCTGCAGCTGGTGGATGGTGCTGAGTTTCTCCCCATCCTGGGACCAGTGCTGATTACTGGTCTGTCAGTCAATCGACAAACATTTCCTGAGCCCAGCCCTGTGCCAGGCACAGGCCCGTGAGAACACCACGAACAAAAGGGGCGGAGGGTCTGCCCCAGTCTGGGTTGGTGGATGCGATCCTTTGAGACAATGCAGGAACGAATGGGGTGTGGGTAAATTAGGCTCCGTCGCAGGGAAGGTGTCTCTGAAGGGTGGGCGTCTGGCAGGTACCTGGAAGGTTGTGGTAAAGAACCCCGTGCTTGAGGCGCCTGGGGGTCCGTCAGCTGAGCCTCTGCCTTCGGCTCAGCTTGTGATCCCAGGGTCCGGGGATCGGCCGAGCCCCACATCCGGCTCCCTGCTCATCCGAGAGCCTACTTCTCCCTCTGCTGGTGGCTCCCCCTGCTTGCGCGGGCTTTCTCTCTCTCTCTCACTGACAAACAAATCTTTAAAAACAAAAGAACCCCATTCTTGACTCCCAGAGTGGGGAGCTCCGGCACCCCATCTCCCTTCTCTCTTATTTGCGGTCACCGGTTCTCCTCAGAACAAAGGGACACCCTTGGGGACAGGAGGCTTGCACCTGGGGGTGAGGACATCGGTGTTCCCTCCGAGGACCCGAGGCAGGCCTGTGATGCCTGACGGAAGGCGGAGGGAAGCTGGCCTCGGGGAGAGTCTCATGCCCACAGCCGGGGAGAACTGCCCCAGCGGCGGCTTCGGAAGCGGGCGGGTCGGAGCAGCCGGCGGGGAGCGGGGACGGCGGTCTGGGCGGACGTTCTGGAATGCTTTACCCTGCCTAGGATGCGTTCGAAGTGCCCCAGCTAGACATGAGAGGCCCCGGAAAATGCTGAGCGTGGGTTTTCCACCAACGGGTTCACATGACGTGTGAAACGGTCCCCGGGTTTGCGGTGCTCCGGCGGCCCCCATCCAACACTCCGCCCGGCTCACCCCTGCGGGCCAGCAGGACCCCAGGCAGGCGGCGCCCCCGCACCAGCCCTGCCTCTGAGTCTGGTGTCACCCCAGCTGCTCACCCAGCACTTCTTGGTCCAGGGAACCCTCAGGGAGGCCGCCGGGAGGGACACCAGGTTGACATCCTCAGAGAGAGCCGGGGGGGGGGGGGGGGGCTCCAGTCTCAGCAGGGCGGTGTCCGCGCCCCCCGCGGTCGGCCCGAGGCTCTGCAGCACATCCGCAAGCCCCGGGGTTCCCAAACCCCCTGTGGTGGTTTCTGGGAGTTTGGCACTTTAGCTGTGAAACGCGCCATTAGTCAAATCGAATCAAATCAATTTCTCATTTAAAACACGAGGGGCGCCCGGCGGACTCCGCCGGTGGATCACGGGACTCTTGACCTCAGGGTCCTGAGGCCCCTGGGTCTGAGGTGGGCCCATAAGTGACCAGTCCTGAAGCCCACTTGCTGGCACTTGGCCGATGGGCCACTAAGGGCCAGGCTGACCCCATGTCCACCGGCTGGGGTGACACCGCGGATACCCGCAGGTGTTAGGGAGATGAGGTAGGGAAGGACGAGGGGCTGGGGGGCCGGGCCTTCATGGCACGTGGCTCCCTGCAGCCCCTTCTGGGATCCCCGGGGTGGGTGGGCTGTGATGCCAGGGTTTTGGACGGGACGTTTCTGGAACAGACCTCAGGAGCCGGGAACTTGCTCTGGGCAGGCAAGTCCCCCCGCCGCATCCCACCTGGACTCTGGCCACCACAGTCGGAGGGCAAACGGGGGCCCTCATGTCACGAGGAAAGGAACCCAGGCTCGCGGAGTGTGGGTGACCCACCAAGGTCCCAGCTCCTGGGTTGCTGAGGCAGAATTTTCCCGGGGAGGCTGTGGGTCCTGCTGCAGACCCTGGCACGGGAGCCCGGACGCTGGCGAGCGAGTCCACGTCCTGGAGCCATTCGGGCATCTGACCTTCAGGTGCCGCGGCCCGGCCCTGAGCACTGCAGGACAGACTCCAGGAAAGGGACGGAGGGTCCAGCCCCAGGCGGGATGAGCCCCCCCAGTGCAGTCCCTTTAGCTGCTGGATTTCTCTCCCTGAGGCTGAGGACTCCGGCTGGGAAGGCCAGTGCCACCTGGGACCTGGGGATGCCCATGGATCTCGCCTGACCCGCCCGCCCTGCCCGGTACCTTCCACAAGGTCTGGTTCTGGAGAGTTGGCTCCAGACGGATGGTGAGACTCCCTCAGAGAACTGAGGCCACTCTCTCCCTTCCCCACCATCTGTCCAGGGGACAGAACTGCCCTCAGGGACAAGGTGGCCGTGGCTCAGGGCAGGGGAGGGCACCATGTGGCGGGAATCTTCAGGTCCCGGGCAGGGGCTGGCGGGAAGGAGAGTGAGGACCTGTGACCCTCCCAAGCCAGTGTGCGCCCCGCGGCCCCGGCCTTGCTGAGCAGTCCCCAGATCAGCCACAGAGTGACACCCTCCCGACCCTGAAGGCCCTCGGGGGCGGGGTGCCATGCAATGACAGGCAAAGACCCCATTAGATTGGGCGGCCGGCCTGGTGGCCACGGCCTGAAGCACCGAGACCCCCAGACCGGCAGTTGCCCTGAGGCGCCCCGCCCTGGGCCCCCAGCCCCACCGGCACAGCCCTCGTGGTGCCCGCCCCAGGGAGGCGGGTGCGGGGCTGGCTTGCTGACTCGCCATCCCACGGCCAGCACCTGCTGGGGAGCAGGTGGCACTCCCAGGAGGGGGCCGGGACTCCGGGAGCCGCCTGGCGGGGCGTCACGTGACCTGCAGGTCCCCCGCAGCCCCCGGGAGGGCAGCCAAGGGCCCACCCGGGAAGGGGGCGGGGCCGGCTAATTGGAAGAACCTGGCGGGGTGAGGGGTCCGTCTCCCTCCCGCAGCGCTCCCGGCACCCGCGGACCCCAGCCTGGGCAGAGCCGCTCAGCCAGAGTTGTGACATTTCAGGGACCTCCCAAACCCCCCGACGGGACTGTGCGTGTGTGTAGGTGGGCCCAGCGGCCCCAGGTCACGTAAACCCACCGCCTCTTGGAGGGCGGCACGTTGAAAAAACATTTTCACACGGAATCACCAAATGTGTCCCCTGGGGCTTGTACTGGAACTATCCAGACAGGTGGGGTCTCCTCGCCAATGATGCTTCCTTCCTTCTTCCCGGGGAAGACCCCGTTTGCATACCGAGGTGACAGGTCCCGTGGGGGACCTCCTGCCCAGAACACTGGGGTCCCTGGGGGGCTGGCTGTTGGAAGGGCCAGCTTGAGAGGAAGTGAATGAAGGCGGCTGCCTGGGTCCCCTGCCGGCCCTGGGCTGGCTGGGCCTGGAGCACCTCCCCTCCCGCCAGCTCCGGCTCCTGCTTCAGCGGGGACTCAGGGGGCCGGGGCCGGGGCTGGGGGGTCCCCTGGTCTCAGCCCGAGCAGGAGCTGGCGGTGGCCCCAGACAGCAGGTGTTCAAACTGTGCCACAAGGAAAGGAAAACAGAGTTAATGAAAACCTAAGAAGTTTCACTAGAGAAATAAAAATCAAAGAGAAGAACGAGAGGCTATACTCATAAAAACACACGTTGTCTTCCCCAGAACTCATTCCCGACTTCCTTTCCCCTCGCCTCTCCTTTGCCAGCTGTTGGGAGGTTTGTGTGGCTTCCAGATGTCCCTCCATGCTCCCAGTATCCTGTGTGCTTGTGCGTCTTCAACACCTGACTTTATCTCAAGCCGTCTCTACCCCAACAGGCCACAGGCCGCGTGCCCGCAGGAGCGCTGCTTGTCGGGAGCCGCTGTGAGCCAGAGGACGCCGGGGTCAGGGGCTGCTGCTAGAGACCCAGCAACACGCGGCTGCTGGACCTCAAGGTGAAAACAGCCCAGTGCCAGGGGGACGGAGAGGCCCCAGTGTGCGGACCGGCTGCCAACGCTGGCTTTGAAGGTGGACCAAGGTGCCCCACGCCAGGAAGCACCGGTGGCTCGAGAAGCTGGAGACCACCAGGAACGAGGTCTGCTCTAGAACCTTCCACACCTCTCTCAAGCTGGTGAGAGCCTGGGGTTCCCCGGGGAGGACCGGGAGTTGGACAGGGTGCCCCGTGATGGGGGTCTGTGTGGGCGGCCTCGGTGGGTGTGCTGGCTCTCGTGCGGGACTGGGGCAGCTGTCCCTCAGAGACCGAGGGAGAGGGTTGGCCGGCAGGCAGAAGGGACGCAGAAGGGTCGCCTGCCCTCTCTCCAGAGGTCTCCGCTGACATACTCATCCTGTGGCCGAGGGAGGGTGAGTCAGAGCCGGCTCCAAAAGCTTCCACTCCCAAGCGACAGGCCTTGCTTCGGTCCCCCCTGGGGTGCAGAAAAGTCATGGGGCCAAATCTGGCTTCCACGGGGCAGGGGTGCATAACTCAATTTGGGGGGACGCTGCAGCCACAGCACGTCTCCCCACCCACGAGCCAAGAAAGGAATGGCACTGTGGGGGTAAGGGGAGGCAGCCTGGGATGGAGAAGGCCCTTCCCTGTGCTCCTGGGCCCACGGTGGCCTCCGGGATGGGGTGCGCGGCGGTCACTGCGGGAGACCTGGCCCCAAGGCCCACAGCCAGGCTGGGCACAAGGCCGGCCGCCCGAGGTCACTACACTCTCCAGTTGCCCCTAACTGTCCTACTGGTGGTCCCTGCCTCCTCCCCCGGGACCCTGGAGGAGGGAAAGAGAGAAAGGAAGGGAAACCAGGCAGGTGGCCCACCTCTGTGGCCTTCCTTCCACTGGGGCAGCCTCTGGAAGCCCCAGAGAGGAAGGGGGCAAGGGTGGAACCCCCAGTCTTTTTTTTTTTTAAGAAGGAGAATCAACTTTTTTTTTTTTAAGATTTTATTAATTTATTTGTCAGAGAGCGAGCGAGCACAGGCAGAGTGGCAGGCAGAGGCAGAGGGAGAAGCAGGCTCCCTGCTGAGCAAGGAGCCCGATGTGGGACTTGATCCCAGAACGCTGGGATCATGACCTGAGCCGAAGGCAGCCGCTCAACCAACTGAGCCACCCAGGCGTCCCTGGATCCCCCAGTCTTGAGGGCTGTTAGCATCCCCGGTCCCTGTCACTGTCCAGGTGTCGCTGCTGAAATCTGTCCCCATGTCCCCACACGCCACAGCCCACCCGCAGACGCGGCTCCGGGCTCGGGCCCCGCTGCCCTGGGAGGGTCCCCATTGGCTGCTCGCTCTGCCCAGCCTGGGGGCAGCTGCACGATGGTCCCCCAAAGCACCAGGCTTCCCAGAAGCACTTGGAGGGCAGGCCGTGTGTGGTCTGACCGGGCGCTGGGCGGGGAGGGCGCCGGCGCAGAGTGGGACTCCGTCTGCACCTCCCGCAACACAAGACGGCCTGCTGGTGAGGGCGCGCGGCTGCAGGAAGGGGCGGCAGAGAGCACTGCTCCTGGTCCCGACCCCCAGTGCCCTAGGCCCCACGTTTCCTCTGCAGACGGGCTCCGATGCCAGGTGAAGGGCTGGGATTTGGGGGCACCTGAGTGGCTCAGTCATTATGCCTCTGCCTTCAGCTCAGGTCATGATCACAGGGTCCTGGGATCGAGTCCTGCATCGGGCTTTCTGCTCTGCACAAAGTGTCCCTCTCCCTCTGTCCCTCCCCGAGTTTGTGCGTTCTCTCTTTCCCTTAAATAAAGAAATGATATCTTTAACTAAACAAAGTCGTGCACTTAACACCCGGCACAAGCAGCAGGGGCCTTTGGCCTGTCCCTCTGCGCCTTGGTTCCTGCCCCTCCTGCGGTGGGAGGAGGACGGGAACACCAGAGCCACGCCGACGAGACCGCAGCACAGCTTGGACCAGCGGCGTCCGTGAGAACCGTGGGGCGAAGGTGGACCTGGGCCCCCTCCCGTCCCTGGTCTGCGGCTTCAGCCCACTCCCTACGGACCTTTCGGCAAGGGTTTCTCGGGCTCACTCCTCCCTCAAACACTACCGGCGCAGCCAGCCTCGGTCAGGTCCTAGGCACCGCGAATATGACGCGACAAAGAGACAAACGTCCCTGGGCTCGCGGGCTGTGGCAAGGCTAGTGCGGAGACGGACCCTGAGCGAGCTCGACAGGAGTGTGCAGCGGGGCCAGCGGCCCAGCCTCTACCTGTGCCTGCAAAAGCTTGGCCAGTGCGGGGTCAGCTCCAAAATCGCCTTCCACCGAGCGAGCCCCGCCCCCCAGCCAAGCCCGCACGCACCTGCACACACGTGCATGCACCTGCTCGCACCCTCTCGCACCTGCACACTCCCGCGCACACCCGCTCACAAACGGAAGCGGCTTCTGGAGCCCCTCAAGGCCGACGGAGAAGCTCGAGTCCGCGGTGGATGGAGCTTGCAGCGCCCGCCGATCGCCACCCTGGGAGTCCCAGGAGCCCAGCCGCAGCCAGGTGTTAGGGGACCTGGTCCCACCTGCAGCGCAGCTAGGCCACGCCCCTCCTGCCCCGACGCTCGGGTCCTGTCGCCCCCGTGTGGCCACGAGGAGGTACTGCAAGCCTGTTGTTTAAGGCGTAACAGGTCTTGTGCGCAAAGGTCAGGGAGCAGAGGTCAGTACGTGCAGGTCAGGGCGCAGGTCATGACGCCAATATCAGTACGCGCAGATCAGGGTGTACGTCATGACGACGACGTCAGACGCGCAGGTCAGCGGGGCAGGTCATGACGACGTCAGACGCGCAGGTCAGGGTGTACGTCATGACGCCGACGTCAGACGCGCAGGTCAGGGGGCGCAGGTCATGACAATGACGTCAGACGCGCAGGTCAGGGGGCGCAGGTCATGACGACGACGTCAGACGCGCAGGTCAGGGTATACGTCATGATGACGACGTCAGACGCGCAGGTCAGGGTGTACGTCGTGACGACGACGTCAGACGCGCAGGTCAGGGGGCGCAGGTCATAACAACGACGGCAGTAGGGGCCGGTCAGGGGGCGCGGGTCAGGGCGCCGAGGTCAGTACGCGCAGGTCAGGGGGCGCGGGTCGGGGCACGGATCGGGGCGCCCCGCTGTCCTGGCGCAGAGGACGAGGAGAGCAGCTTAGGGCGCTCAGGGAGCTGAGGTCAGCGCCCCGCGTCCCGGCGGAAGCCTGTCCCACGTCCCCACGCGCCACAGCCCGCCCGCAGACGCGGCTCCGGGCTCAGGCCGCGCTGCCCTGGGAGGGTCCCCACTGGCTGCCCGCCCTGCCCAGCCTGGGGGCAGCTGCACGGCCGACCCCCAAAGCACCAGGCTCCCCAGGGGCGCTAGGAGGGCCGCGTGTGGTCTGCCCGGGCGCCCGGGCGCTGGGCGGGGAGGGCGCCGGCGCGGAGTGGGCGCTCGGTTTGCGGCCCCCCCCGCCCCCCCGACACAGGAGGGCGCGCGGCTGCAGGACGGGGCCGGCCCCGAGCGCCCCAGGCCCCGCGCCCGCGTCCCGACCCCGCGTCTCCTCTGCGGACGGGCTCCGGTGCGCGGTGAAGGCCGGGGCCGAGCACGACGTCGGTGCGGCGCCGGCCGGACTGCACGACCGGCGTCCCGGTCATCCGCAGAGACCCCACCCCGGCGTCAGCGCGGGAAAGCCGGGCTCGCCCCGGGACGGACCCGCCTGCTGTCCGTCAGGGGCAGCCGAGGCCTCTTCCGCCCCTGCTGGGGAGGGGCCGCGGGAGCCTTCGCACGCGGAGCCCCCGCTGCGCTCCTGAGTCCTCCGGCGGCGCGAGCCGAAGCCCGCGCCCGTGGCAAGACCTCTCCCTGGCTCCGGCCAGCCCGCAAATCGGGGGCAGGGGACAGCCCAGGGAGGGCTGCACAGGGTCAGGCCGCAGACTTCCCCGGGCTGGTCCCGCACGGATCCGCGGACGGCTGGACGCCGGAGTCCGTACCCCCCGCCTGGGAACGTGGCTGGTAACGTGCGTGTCGTCTGCGGGCGGCGTCAGAGAGGAGAGGGACGGTGGGAAGGGCAGCGCCGGCCACCCACGGCCGCCCTGCGGAGCGCGCCGCGGGCCCTCCAGGCCGGCCGCGCCGTGGCTGTGGGACCGAAGCCAGGCCCGCGGGGGCGGGGTTCCCGGGGGAAGCTCTAGGATGCGGCGCTGCGGGGCATGTCCAGACGGCCCTCGGGGCCGAAGGACGGCTCGGGCCTGCCTGTCCTGCCACACCTGGTAGCAGTTACCGAGCGACACCGCCTGCGTCACCTGCTGGTTTGGGGACCAGAGCACGGGTCGGCTGCAGGTCCCGGTCCCAGGCTCAACGCCGTGGCCCGTGAAGGCCACGACTTGCCAGGGCCCCAGTCAGGGTAGACCTGGCCCGAGAACTGCGTCGCTGCAGCTTGCGGCCCGCGCAGACTCCCCGAGTAGTCCGCACGCAGGGTCCCCGGGGCTGGGGCCCCGTCTCCCCCGTGCCGCAGCCGCACTCCAGCCGGCGCACCTGTCCCGAGCCGCGCGGGGGCCCTGCCGCAGCCTGGCTCCCAGCCTCGGGCATCGGCCGTGGTCGGACGTTCCTGCTTCCCGCTGCGGGTCCCTCCTGCCTGGCTCCGGGAGCCGGTTCCTGGAGGACGTGGCAGTCCGCGGGGCTCCCCAGTCCGAGCCCTCTCAAGCGCCCCGTCTCAGACCCCCACCCGTGCGCCTGCTCTCGCCGATTACTAAGCACCTGAACTGCGACCGGGAGGAGACGCGGCCCTGCCCAGGGGGGCCCGTCGGCCCCTGCCGGCTCCGCTCCCAGGAGCCGCCCCGCCCCTGCCCCGCCCCCTCGCGCTCCCACAGCGGGCCGCCAGAGGGCACGGTCTAGCCGGCAGCCCAGGCCTCGGAGCCGCGGGGAGGGTGTCTCTGTCCGAGGCCACAGCCTGCGCCTTAAGCAACAGACACTCCTCGGAGTCCCGGGGCGAGAAGTCCGAGATCAGGTTGGGCCTTCATGGCCTGCAGACACCGTGCGCACAGAGAGAGATGCTGACGTCCCTCTTCTTCTCACCGGGATCGGGGGCTCGCCCTGCGACCGCACTTAGCCCTGGTGACCTGTGGGGTGCCCCGCCTCCAAACACAGTGGCACGGGGGTCAGGGCCTGAGCACGTGGATTTGGGGGACACAGCTTAATCCCACGCAGAAGCTGTGAGAACCCAGCTGGGGCACACGGGCCCTGACCCGTCAGGGAACCTGGACACCGAGTGCCTCGGGGACAACGGAGTTAGCATCGGCTCCCCAGATTCTCCTGTCACGTGCCCTGCTCCGGGGAGACCCCACCCCGTGCCCCTGGGCCCTGCCCTGCCTCCCCACCCCCAGTCTCCAACTCAACCCTGGGTGGGCCTCAGTTTCCCCGTTCATCCGTGGTCTCGGTCCCTCTTCTGTGAGGCGCTGGTCTCTGGTCTTCCTCCGCCAGCCAGCTCTCCAGGCTTCGCTGTTTCTCTGACGGGCGTCGGCGAGTGGCTCGTTACTCAGGTTACTTGGTAGTTGCTCCTTTCTTTTTTAAGGTTTTATTTTTAAGTAATCTCCACACCCAATGTAGGGCTCAGACAACCCCGAGATCGAGTCACGTGCTCTACCGACTGAGCCATTCCGGGGCCCCAGAAACATGGGGTCTTTCTAGTGCGTTGCATTGAGAGCCCTGGTCACCCGCTGCTAAATACACCTCCAGCTGCTCCCGTCCAGAACCCAGACAGAACTCCCTCCCCGACCCTGTTCCCCCGCTCCCCAGCCGGTGGCTCTGGGCTCCAGGACCAGTTTCCTGTCCCCCCACCAGCCGGCACCCCGCAGCCCCGCGCTGGCGTCCTCAAGTCACCGGCAACCCCACTGGATGGTTCTGGCAAGACGTGAGTGATTTTTGTGTCTTCATCAACGGCGTAGTAAGGGTACGTGATAACGCGATCGTTGGCCCCGTGACCAGTTTCAAGCAAACAGGTCAGCGGCCTTGGGTGTGTGAACAGCGCCGGGAGGTTCCAGGACACGGGCTTCCCGTAGAAGGAAGCTGTGCCTGCCGAGCCTGCGGCCCCCACCACCAGCCGCCCGGAACCGCCGGCCTGGGCCTGCCTCTAGACATCTCGCAGGCGTGGAATCCTACCCCGCGTGGCCTCCCGTGGCCTCCCGGGCTTCTATCTCTCCCCGCACTGCAGGTTGGTCCCGGTGGCGGTTGCGGCAGCAGCACTTCCCGCCTCCTGTGGCCTCGCGGTTGTCCCCTGTCCGCAGCCGGGCTGCGGACCCACATCTGTGCCCACGAAGTGGGGCGTGGCTCTCACACTCTGCCTGGAGAATCCCGCAAGCATGTGCAGACCTGCTTCCCTGACACCGCCCGGGGTTTCGTTCTTTGGTGTGGATACGTCGGAGCGGAACGTCTGCGTCTTACGGGAAGAGGCTCTCAAGGCTAAACACCAACGGGGCCACCCCAGTATCGCCCAGCCTCCCGCAGCCTTCACCCCGCTGTTCCACTTGTTCTCCTCCACGAGGCACCCCTGCGCCCGCGGCTCCGTGGGTCCCTCCACAGGACCTCAGCCACAATCCCTAAGTGCTGGCGACCATGGCCAGCCAATGCAGACCTTGCCCCGCCGCACACCATGCACCCTCCTCTGGGGGGCACCGCCTTCTTGCACATGAGGAGGCCCAGGTCTGCACCTCTGGGGGTGTCTTGTGGTACCCAGAACCCAAAGGGCCCCAAACTGGGTTCCTGCCCACTCGTGATCCCACAAACCTGCAGACCCCAGCATCCCCAGGGTGCTGCCATCGCCAGCTGCTCAGCCTCAAGGCTGGGGGGGGGGTCACCCTTGACTTGCCCTTTTCTTCCTGCTCCCAAGCATGAGTCCTAGGCCTTCCTCCACCGGCGAGACTCTCTCCTCTTCTGTGAGCAGTCAAATTCCTCCCCCCAGATTCTGCCAGGAGCCAGGGAGCCGGTCTCCCTGTTGGTTGGTCCTGCTCTCTCCAAACTGTTGTGCACACCCTGCGACCTATCAGTAGATGGGGCTCCGGGTCCACCCCATTCCTGAAACGCTTCCCATCTCCCCGCCCCCGCCCCACTGCGGGGACCCCCTCTCAATTCTCCTACCCTGGCCCTTCCGAATCACTTGGCCCCTCCGCCATGACTGTGTCCCTTGCTGTCATCCTCCAGACCCTCCTGGCACCCGCCAAGATGTTGCCTCCTCCAGGAAGGCTGCCCTGACCAGTGAGAAAGCTCCAGGGCCCCTCCTTTGCCGCCCAGTTGTGAGAATCTCATGGCGTGGCAGGCCTCCTTTGCGGAGCCATCTCTTCTCTGGCTTCTCAGCCCTGGAGGCACCTCACGGCGTTGGGCTGAGCACATTCCCCGGAGAAGGCACACCTAAGGTGAGTCAGCCTCGCGCCTGCCAGGTGGGAGCGGGCAGGCAGGCGGGGGAAGGGGCGGACGTGGCTGTCAGGCCCTGGGAAGGCCATGGTGGACAGGGCCTCCTGGAACAGGGAGCACAGAGAGGTGGCGCTCGGGCTGAGCCGCCCTCCCTGCCTCAGTTCTGGGCAGTGTGACTGCCCCCGAGACTGTGCCCCTCCTCGGGGAGAGGCCGCCAGTGACTGAGGACCCGGCTCGGGTGCAGGGGCGCATGTCCTTGGTCCTGAGCATCACCAGGGTCTGGCGCTGGCGCCAAGAATGTGGAGACGGGGCACCCAGAAATGGGGTGTGGGCATGTGACGATGGTGTCCTCACAGGATGCCCAGGTGGGGCACAGAGAACGTGTGTCCACAGACGGCTCCCAGGAGCTCGCTTTGAATACTGCAGAACCGTGGCATGAAGGAGGCCCCTGGTTCCTAGTAACACCTTCCTGACTCAGGTGAAGAGAAGAGCCCCCTTTGGGCCTTTGTGGTTACTGTCCTCTCTCTCTGAGTCCTGCCCCCCCCACATCCACCCCCAACGAGAAAGGACCTGTGCACATGGAGTCTTGGCAGGTAACTGAATCCGGCTGCAAGCGCGGAGTCTGGCCAGCCTGCACTCCGTGTGCCGGGCTGCAAGGCACGGGGGCTGTCGTCCCCAGCTGGGGTGGAAAGTCCCCTCTTCACACACGCTAGTTACCCAGGTGGGTGAGCTAAGACAGGAGCAGCCAGGTCCGAGGGCGCCCGTGGCTCAGTGTGGCCCCGGGTCAGACCTGCCTTGCTTGCCACTGCCATGGGGTCGCCTGGGCCGCAGGACACGGAACAGCGTCCGAGTACCCTCAGCCTGGCGAGCGTGCTGTTGCTGCCTTCTTCCTCCCGCGTATCTTGAACTCCTGCCCTCCCTGGGTGCAGGTTGGGAGGCAGAGGGCCAGAGGGTTGTAACACGATGGGGAGAGTCTTCCAGGTGCTGAGGGAGGCAGCCAAGGGGCTGTGTTTAGAGCAGGGAGGAGAGGGAGTGGGAGGGGTTCGCCTGGCTGTGGTGCAGGGGGTGTGGAGGCAGTGGGCTGGGGGTCTCCGTCTCCGGTTTGGGGCAGTAGAAGACAGCCATGGTCAGGCCTGAGCTGCCCGGGGGCAAGGACCCACACTGGTGGTGGCTCTGGGGCCCTTAGAACCCCTCCCTCATTTTGATGTGGGGGCTCGGGCTGAGCGGGGGCTCTGGACATGGCCACGGGCGTTTGCACCTGCGGGCACGCGGAACCAGGGCCCTCCACGGGGTGCCCCACCGAGGGACGGCCCTTGGTCTCCAGCGATAGCAGACGCGTCTCATTTGAGAATGAGGCAGACACGGCCAACCTCCCCTTGGCCCCTGCTCGAAACACCAGGAAGGGATGGCCCCGTGCACCTGCCTGCTGGCCTCTCCCGTGGGCTTCAGGGGGCCGAACTCTGGTGCCAGGCTCCTTCTGCGCAGTAGTGGGGGACGCCTCGCCCCGCCAGCCGATCCCTCTATCCTCTGCTCCTCACGGCACTCCTGACAATCGGGTATTTTCCACACTGGTCCCGCCGCTCTTCCCAGGCCGGGTCGGAGCAGCGGCAGAGACCCAGCCGCCAGGAGGCACGTGCAGCAGGGGTTTGCCTGCTGCCCAGCCTGTTCTCGGCGTTTCTCGTAGCGGGGAGTGGTGACTTGGTGGCTCACGGCGACGGGCATCCGATGACCATCCTCCTTTCTCTTTGGGAGCGGGAAGATGCCATTGAATCCACAGGTCACAGCACAGGCAGGCAAAGTCCCAAGACTTTGCTCTTTCTTCTGTTCTTTTTTTTTAAGATTTTATTTATTTGTCAGAGAGGGGGAGAGAGAGCGAGCACAGGCAGACAGAGTGGCAGGCAGAGGCAGAGGGAGAAGCAGGCTTCCTGCCGAGCAAGGAGCCCGATGTGGGACTCGATCCCAGGACGCTGGGATCATGACCTGAGCCGAAGGCAGCCGCTTAAGCCACTGAGCCACCCAGGCATCCCATGCTCTTTCTTCTGTTCTAATGTACAAAACTACCCAGTGGGCAGGGATCAGCAAGCTTGGGGACCACGGACCAGATGTGGAAGGACATGACACCTTCATGTGGCCCAGGACCTGGCTTGGAACCACTAGAAGGTGCCTCTGTAGTCAGGCCAGGGGCCGAGGAGCCTGGAGCGGGGTGTGGGGGGGGGGAGGGGGTCTGAGGGATGCCCTGTCCCTTTGAGGAGCTTGCAAAGGCAGCCCCTTGAAGGGGGGTAGTAGGACCAGTGTTCCAGCTAGGTCACTACTACCTAGAACATCCCGGGAAAGTCTCAGCCCATCAAAGAGACCCCCCCCCCCGCCCCATAGAGACACCGGGTATGTCCTGGATGGAACTGGGAGGCCAAGGGACGGCAGTACAGCAGAGCCCGGAGGAGGAAGAGGAAGACGCCAGCCTGGGGCGGAGGAGAGGGGCCTGCAGGGTCCCCCTGGCAATCTGCATGCGTTCCCCAGAGCTGGGAGACAGGGCTGCCATCCTCCTACGATGGGTCCCAAGGTCAGGAAGGCAGGTCCGGCCCAGCAGGCCCAGGCCTGCCCTCTTGCAGGGGATCTTTTCTTCCTTAGTTTGCTTTGATGTGCAAAAGTTCTTAACATGGATGAAGCCCAGTTTATCTTTTTTTCTTGACTTGCTGGTGGTTTTAGCGTCCTAGCCGAGAAGCGATTGGCAAATCCAGTTTTGTGAGGATTTCCCCCTGCATTTCCTTCTGCTTATTTCGCAGTTTTAGTTCCGACGTTTGGTCAGGTCTTTGATGTAGCTCTGTACGTGGTGTGACATAAGGGTTCCAACTTCATGGTTTTGCACGTGGATGTGCTTCGCAGCCCAGACCCTGGAGGGGCAGCCCTGCACGCGGACGTCTTCCAGCCTGTGGCTGGCCTCCAGTGGGCACCCAGGGGAGCAGAGGGTCCTGCCCCTTCTCCAGGCAGCTCCCAGGCACACAGCCCCCTCCTCGTGGGGTGGGTGTAGGACCTGCCGCGGCAGGCTGGCATCCTCCCTCGTCTGGGTCTTACCTTCACTGACTCTGGACAAAGCCCTCACTCTCTCCAAGCCTCAGTTTCGCCTTTGTATCCAGGGAACTGGGCTCAGTCCAGGCGCATCTCTCCCACTGAAACTGCTGCCCTTAGAACACACAGCAGAGTCCCCAGCACCCTGGAACCGTCACATGACATCCCGTCCAACTGCCCGGTCCAACCTCATCCCTGCTGCCCAGCCCCCTCACTCCACCCCAGCCACAGGGGCCTTTCCCTCCCAGTCCTTCTGCCAGGATCTTCCCCCAGCCTCCCCACAGCTGGGGCCCGCGGTCCTCCTTCAGGGCTGTTTAGACATGACCTCATCAGAGACCTCCCCGACCACGCTGTCTGAACCAGGCATGTTCCTTAGCTGCGTGACAAGGCCCCGAATGCCTTGTGGCTTTAAACAAGGCCCTTGTTATCTCATTTTCTGTACATCAGGAGCCCGAGCTTAGTGAGGTCCCTTCTCAGAGTCTCTGGCCCTCATCTGAGGCTTCAGGCCTTCCTGCAAACTCACTGGTGGTTGGCAGCATTCAGCCTTCCCCCGCCCCCCATCTGTTGAAAGTCTGAGGTCCTCACTTTCTTGCTGGCTGTCATGGGGGGGGGCATGCTCAGGTTCTAGAGGCCACCCCATTGTTCCCTGCGTGCCATGTGGCCTAGTCTATACCATCCCCTTGTGCGTCCTCAAGGCCAAAGTTGGTGCTGGATAAATGAGTGTGAGCTGACTGATGAAGGGACGGCCAGGAGGCCATCGCTGTGCATGTGTGTGCCAAGGTGGGAGCTCAAGGAGGCTTTGGGCTGAGGGTGCCAGGTGGGAGGTAGCCTTCTGCTCACCCCCTGCCCTCCAACCTATCCTCCAGCTTAATGCCCCCTTCTTCTCCACCAGTCTTGACTCTCTTCCCAGCATGAGGGCCACTTTCCCCTAGGAGGACAGTTCTTCCTGCTGGTTGGGACTTGGCCACGACCAAGGGGCCACACCTCCCCATCTCCAGGTATCCCCTTGCCACACATCTGGACAGGTCCTGGTCTTATGTTTCCTTCTCCCTAACCTTCCATGGCTCCCCAAGGCCCGTGGGGTCAGCCCCAGGCCACACACATTGGTCGGCCTCCCCAAACTACACCCCTTGTTACCCCCCACTTCCCCCCTACGTGGCCTGCCCTGCTCGCTCTCTGCCCCATGTGCGCGGAGCCCATGTAAGCCCCTGGTTCTCTCCGTCCTCCAGCAGTGCCCATCACCTCTGAGCGGCCACTGCCGTGTGTCGGGTGCCTTCCCCACACAGCCCTGTGCAAACCCGCTGGCACCTGCAGGGGAGAGCTGGGACCGAAGCCCATGCTCCTGGGCAGGAAGCCAGCTTATTAAAGAGTCGTCAGCAGCCATGTGCTGCGCAGCAGGCTCACCTGGGGTTCCTGTTAAAACACACCCTCCCGCTCCCAGGACCGCTGCTGGGGAATCTGGGCTGGGGCCCCGGGGAACAGGTGTCTCAGATAAGCCCCCATGGGCCCGGCCCCCTGAGGTGGAGAGCTGCAGCTGCCTGGTGGGGGAGGGGCGAAGGCGGCAGCATCCCCAAGCCAGGCCCCTGCCGGGTTACTGTGGGGATCCAGGAGCGCGCAGCCCCTCTGGAGGTCAGAGGCTGGCAGAGACCTGGAACGCTCACATTCTGTTCAAGGCGCCAGGCCCTCTGGCCTTTGTCACCTGGGACCGAGGTCACTATAGCCAAGCTCTGTGGGCCACTGCTGACCGGGAGGCATCCTAGGCAGAAGCCCCTTCCTAACCCAGCCCAGCCACTACACCCAGGAGGTCCACTCCCCATCTCGAGACGGGTGAGACGCCCTCGTTTTATTCCCCCAAGTAACAGGACGGCTGGGAGCCCACGGAATGCATGCCCTGAGCGGCCGCTGGACGCCGGACCGACCTAAGGTTTCTGGCGCCGGGGAAGCCAGCAGCCTCAGCAGTTCCAACTAGGGGTCTCTGGGGAGAGGAGGGAGGAGAAACGGAGGGAAAGGAGCAAATGGATGCGAGTTGCTTCGGCAGTCCAGCGCCCCCCACTCCACGCCGTGCAGCCTGAGTGCGCGATGCCCTCCACCCGCCGCTGCCCGGAGGGGGGGGGGGCACCTACCAACGCCTAACCCCAAGGCGCCCACGGGCGGAGCAGGCTGACCTTGGAAGGCGCCCGCTCCCCCACCGCGGGCTGGAGTTTGGGCAGCGAGGCGCACCCGACGGGGAGGCGCCGGGAGAGGCCGGGAGGGGCCAGTATTCGCTCCAGGCCGGCCCGCCCATTCTCTCCTTTCCCCTCCCCCACCCGCCTGCAGCCCCGGCGCCCCGCCCCCACCCCCGGCCAGCCCCGGGTTAGGGAGCGTCCCCACTTTTTCTCCCGTCGGTCGGGCCGGGACTCGGCCTCTTGTACCCGGTCAACTCATTGGGCGACTTCGACGGACGCCCCGCCCAGGGCCCCCGAACCGGCCAATAGCAAGGGGCTTCACAGGCCGCCGTGCTCCGGGGACCGTCACCGTGCTGCGACGCTTCAGGGGATCCTTAGGCCTCAGTGGTCTTTCCCCCCCAGCCCCTGCCCCCAGCCCCAAGGAGACCTCCGGGACCCGTGTCCGAAGAGCTGCCCGCGCGGCATCCGGGGAGCCCTTGGAGATCTCGGCCTCCCCCTGCCCCTGCTGCCCGCCGGCGTGTCCTCGAGTGGACGCACGCATCGCGAGGGGGAGTTTGCAGACGCTCCCTCCAATCGGGGACGCGGCTCCTTTAAGGGTGCAGGTGTCCGCAGCGCCGCCTGACTGGAAAGTCGCACCCGGACCAGGCTCCCAGGCCCGTCCCAGAGCGCGGGCCCGCGGCGACAGAACGCGGGCGGCGGGCGGCGCGCGGGGACGCGGGCGGCGGGGGGGCGCGGGGGCGGTGCCGGCGGCGCGCGGGGCAGGCGCGCGACGGGCAGCCCTCGCAGGCCCCGCCCCGCCCCGCCCGCCGGGGTCCTCGGAGCGCTCGGGCTGCGCGCGGAGCGGGCTCGGGAGGGAAGTCCCGAGACAAAGGGAGCGCCGCCGCCGCCGCCGCCGCCGTCTCGTCCGCCTCGCTCGCCGGGCCGCGGCCGCCCGAGGTGAGCGCGGGGGGCGCGGGCGGGCGGCGGGAGGCGTGGGCGGGGGCCGGCCTCGGGGCGCAGGGGCCTCAGCCGCCGTCGGGCCCGGGCCGGGCCGGCGCCTCCGACCCCCCGGCCCGGCCTGTCCCGCGCACCCCGGCTCCGGGAAGGTCCCCGGCGCCCCGGGGACAGGCCCGCCTGGGAGCCGCGGCCGTGCGGCTTTCCCCCCACACCGCGTCCCGGGGCCAGCCGGCCTCGGGCCCGCCCCCGCCCCCGCCGGGCCTGGCTGGGGTCGCGGCCGGCCGGCCCCTCGAGCCCCCGCCGCGCGCCCGTTCGGGAGCGGGGAGAACGGTCCCCCGGCGCGCGCGCGGCGGCGTCCCCGAGCTGCTGCTAGCAGCGGCCGCTGTTGACAGGGACGCGAGCCTGGGCCGCCCCGCCGCCGCGGTTCTCCTCCGCCCCAGGGAAATTCGTTTCCGGGGTCACGGTCTGCACACAGACCTGTGGCGCTTGCCAGCCGGGGAGAGCGTGCACGGCAGGAGCAGCTCCGAGTGGCGGGGTGCAGCCGCGCCGGCGGGTCTGGCGGGGGTCCGGAGAGCGGAACCGTCCGAGTTTCCTCGTGCCTCTAAAGCGCGCCGCTCGCACTTGGTGGGACCCGAACGGGGCGCTGCAGGGAGACTTCCCGGAGGTCGCTCTGCGCGGGCTGGACGGAGGGCGGACCTGGTCGCTCCGTGAGCAGGAGGAGGGGCGGGAACGGTGAGCCGGATCGCGGCCGTGCCTGGCTCGCTGGGTGTCGTTCTGAAATACACGGAGTTCCTGGGTCCGCACAGCTGCCCTTCGACTTGTTTCCGTCTGGGGTCTGGAGCCCTGAATGTTTCTTGCTGTTCAGGGAACTGTCTTTGGATAGAGAACCGACTGCACAAAAAGAGAGGTGAACCCCACTCTCTGCATTGCTTGTGGCTTATTTTAGGGGCGTTCACCCTTTATACAGACGAGAAGCTTGAGGAAGGGGAAGAGAAGAGACTTGCAGGCACTTGGGCAGCCAGGAAGTGGCTCTGGGGTTTGTGTCCTCGGGTAGCAGAGCAGGATCCGAGAAGAGCATCTTCTAGTACATCCGAGTGTGGGAGCTGCGGAGGGCAGGCCTCCCGCTCTGTGGTTCAGAGACAGGCCTTCCTCTCGCCCCTGCTGCTCTGCAGTGTCGGGTTAGCGCTCACCTGCGTTACCTGCTCCCTAAGTGCTGGTCTGTTAGCCTGGGTGTGCGGAGGGATCCTGTGGGATCCTGAATGAGTGCTTCTGTGTTGTAGTTAAAATGTAACAAATGGGCTGCTTTGTCCTGGACAGCGGGAGGCCAGTGGGAGGAGAAGCATGTCTTAGAGACCAGGGGAGGCCAGTAGGGAGTGGAAGCGTGTCTTTGAGACCAGGTCTCCGCTTGAGACCAGGCTGGTGTGCACCTGTGGCTCTTCGCCCTGATGGCAGAAACCTGCTTTGGTGCTCAGTCTGGCCCATCGGCACCCCTGAGAAAGGGGCTGCAGGGGCTCTCACGGGACCACCCCTCATCACCTTCCACAAGGTGGGACGGCTCACACAGCTAGGATCTGGGACAAGGTCTCTGCATGCGGCTCTGTCCGCTCTGTCTTCAGGGCAGAGGAGGTGGCCTGCGGCAGGGTTGTGGCTCAGGGTCAGCAAGCAGACGAACTCAGGAATGCCTGGCCGGGCCTGGGGTTTCAGGAACCTGCTTTGATTCCTGGCTGAGCTCAGATTCCCAGGGACCTTGCATCTCACTTAAAAGAACTGCCTGTCAGGCTTCTTGTGTTCGGTCACGAACCTCTGAGCTGGCTGAGTTGGCAGAAGCGGCCTGCCAACTTGGGCTGTCTGCCTGGGGGGCCCGGGGCGGCATTGCCAAGCGCCAGGCGGCAGGAGTGTGCTGTGCCCTCGAGTCTCCTGCAGGGGAGGGCGTCTCCGCTGCCCCTGTGGTGGTGGTTGGGGTCCGAGTTTGAGAAACACGTGGAGTTGAAGGATTTTCAGACTCAGCGTCACTGCCCACATCTGACCAGAGGACATGCACCCTGGCTCCCTGCAAGCCCAGGTCCTCATCCTCGGGGTCAGCGCCCACCCTGGCTCTGTCCCTGGGCCCTGCCTCTGCCCAGACAGATACCCCAGACGGGGATGCTGTCCCGTGAAGGAGACCTGGGCAGGCGTGCGCACGGGCGGTCCCAGCGCCCCTGGCGTCACGTTCCAGGCGGTGGAGTCCGCACCGGGATGGGCATGAAGGGGGCAGACCAGAATGCTGGGATCACGTGGTGCTGAATTGGAAGTCTTTTTTGGTCCCAGCGTGGCGGTGTTTAGTTTGTACATGATTTTGAGGTCCAGTAAGGTTGGCCTCTTATTACAAGGTGTGCGCTGGGGTCAGGTCTATTCCATCATCTTTATGGCCATGCTTCATGAGTGGAGACCTGTGATTTTTTTACTTTTTCGTACTGTAATCCAGTACATGTTTTTTGAAATGGGACGGCATCTAGTTGGTCTGGCGCTCTGTCGTAACTCAGTTTCCTGAGACCTGGGCTCTTGCAGGACACCGGGGACTGCAGTGGCTCTCTGGGACGGTCATTCCCAGACCCCTCGTCCCACTTGGCTTAGTTCTTGGGAAAAGAATTGTCCAAGGGCCTCCCAAACCCTGAGCACTGGGCCCCACCCGGAGGTCCTGACTGAGGGCCCCAGGGATCTGGGAGATGTGCGTTTCTGACAAGCACCCGGGACCCCACTTGGAGAGTCCAGGGCTGGTCTCTGCTGAGCTGTTGGCCTCACCCCTGCTGCACAGCGGTGTGGACCTTGGGCAGGGTGTGTTTTGCTCGGGGACCGGGAGTGGGGTGGCTGCGGGGGAGCAGCGGATGCTGGAGCAGAGAGTGTCACGTGGATTGGCGTGCTCAGGGGCAGTCGAAGGTCAGCCCGAGCTGGGTTGGGGGCTGTTGCACAGGAGGGGTTGACGGGAAGGGCAGGGGTACCCTAGCTGGCTTTGAGTTGAGGCTCCCTGCTTAGCCGGCACATTGCTTTCTGGGTTTCTCTTCTGGTTATTCCCAGGTATGTGTTGAGCCTGGCTGGGGACGGGTAGGTGAGCCTGAGCCGGGAAGCGTGGCTGGGAGGTTGGCCTTTGGAACCTGGCTGAGAACCCTCGTGGTTGTGGAGAACCCCGTGTTGTACTCAGGTGTGTGGGGTGTTGGACCTCTTCCCCCGGAAGAGCAGAAAGACCTGTTGCCAGCCTTCCATGGAAGCCTGAAGAGCTGGTGTTCTCTTCCAGGAGACACTTTCTTCATCTTGTCAAAGCTTTGTTTAGGGGAAGTGCTGGGTTCTGGGTATCTCCAGCATTTCCGTGAACTTTGAGGACCACCAGACAGACCTTGGGTCAGACTCTCTGAGGGCAGCTGGGGGCGCCGGCCTGTTGGGCCCCTCTGGGGAAGCAGCAGCCTGGACAGTCCGCTTGAGCTGCAGGCGGTGCGGGGCTGTGCACAGGGGACCCCGGGCCGGGGGGGGGTTGGTCTGGAGGTCCTGCGAGGAACGGCGGGTCTTCAAACTGCCTTCCTACCCCACTCCCGCGCCCACTCCCAGGACAGGTGGACACAGCAGGCGGCCTGTGGGCGGGCCTGCCTGTGGGCCTGCCGGAGTGTCTTCTGGCCTTCCTGGGTGCCCCCTGCTGCCACCCCAACCTTCTGACTCTCCCGAAGCGAATGGCAGACAGGCCTTGATCTGTTCTCTGTCACGGAGTGCCAGGGGGTGGGGTGCTGGGGGCCGCGGTGAGAGGCCGGTCTCTTGGGTGCTGTGGGCTCTGTGTGGTCTAGGGACGTGTGGGATCGCTTGAACTGCTGTCTGTCCTGGGGCGCTTTCCTACTCCGTTGCTTTCAAGAGCAAGGATTATTCTCCCGGCTAGACCTGAATCTAAGTTCTAAGCTGGGGCCTGATGGCACCCTGCCCGCATCTCGGCGCTGGCAAAGGAGAGCGCCCCGTCCCAGCCACGGCCCCTTTCCCGCGGTCAGGCGGTGCTTTGGACAGCCCCACCTTGTCCTTGCGTTTCCTGCGGAGTCTGACAGTTAGCTCGGGATCCCTGTCGCTCTAACCCGCCGCCATGGGACGCAGGAGAGCAGGGCGAGGGTGCGGGCATCTGCTGGGAGTGCTGGCGGGCTCTGCCTGTGCAGGACCTGACAGCTGTGTGGCCCCAGGCCCGTGCCTTGGTCTTCCTGCACCCCGGCCTTGCTGTGCCCGTGGTGTGTGCCTTGGGGCCCTGGGGGCGGCGGGGAGCCTGAGGGCTGCCTCTGTTAACTGCTCGCTCTGCCCGGTTTCTTCCAGGGACTTTGAACATGTCGGGGATCGCCCTCAGCAGACTTGCCCAGGAGCGGAAAGCTTGGAGGAAGGACCACCCGTTTGTAAGGAAAGCTTTATTTCTGCACGCAGCAGAGTGGACTCGCATCCCCCGTGGAAACCGGGAAGTCCTCGTTCCGCCCGGGCCTGTCACACGCTGTGCACAGCGCCCACGGGGGTCACAGGACGGTTCTGCGAGCGGGCGAGCCGGGATTCGTGGCACTGATGTGCATGTGTGCTTGTCTTCTCTCAGGGCTTTGTGGCCGTCCCGACAAAGAATCCCGACGGCACGATGAACCTCATGAACTGGGAGTGTGCCATTCCGGGGAAGAAAGGGGTAAGAGGGGCTGCTCCTCTGGCCATCCTGCCCCCGTGTCGGCCCCACAGGCCCTGGACCCATCTCCCCGGGGGTGGCAGGGGTAGGGTGACCTGTGACGCCCCCAGCCCCACCCCCTGGGCACTTGTAATTGAGAAAGGGGAGCCGGGCTGTGGAGGGGGTGGATGCCGCAACCCCACCAAGCCTGGGAGCCAGAACGTGCTGCATTTCTGGGGCAAGAGGAGCCTGGAGGGCCTTCATGCTTGTCCTTCAGCCCAGAGTTCGTGATGCCGGCCCCCGGGCCAGCTGCTGCCACTCAGGTGCTGACGCTCCCTGTGGGCCACTCGGGAAAGCTGTGCGGCCTGAGCGTGCCGGGGCCGGTGGGGACCGGCAAGTTGGAAGCATTTGGGAGTGAGGGTCTCCAGCAACCCTGCGTCTAGCTCTTCCTGGATGACCCCAAAGGGAAGAGGAGGCTCCTGAGGTATCCCCATTGTTCCCGAGGCCTTGTTGCCTGTTTTCTTTCCCCTGTGGTTCGTGGTGACCGTCCGGGAGCCTCCTCTTCCTCTGTGACGCCGGTGGGGGTAGGACATGGCTTTGCGCAGTGACGGGGTCTGGGTTCGGCAGGCTGCCCGTGCTGTGACCGTTCTCCGCCCCTCGTCCGAGGCTGCAGCAGGGGTGGCCATCTTTCTCCCAGAGGAGGCTGGGGAGGGCTGTGGGGTCACAGAGCTGGAGGGAGGGGCCTCGCTGCAGCTGCTTAGATGGAGATCCGACCATGACCCGCTCCCTCCAGTCCTGGGGTCATGGGGGCTGCCAAGTCCCTGCTATCTTCCCAGAAGTCTGGCCCCAACCCCACTCCTCCCCAGGGAGGGCTCTTTCCAGGCCCCCTTGAGGCCCATGGAGACATCAGCTCTGTCATGGGGAGAGCTGGTCTTTGGGCCAGTTTAGGAGTCCACCTCCCTGTTGGGATGGTGCCGGGGGATGCGCCGCAGAAGCCGGCTTTTCTGAGCTCACCCCGCAGCGCTCCTAACTGCTGCTTCGTTTCCCAACAGACTCCCTGGGAAGGAGGCTTGTTTAAGCTACGGATGCTTTTCAAAGACGATTACCCATCCTCACCCCCAAAATGTGAGTAGAGCCAAGTCCACCAGACTCACTCTGCTCTGGCACGTTCCAGCAGAGACCTGGGATCCAGTGTTCCCTGGGGGGCGACTTGGGAGGCTCCATCCCTGAGCCTGGCTGTGGATCGGAGCTCATTCGAGCCCCCGGGCTGGGAGGCGCAATGAGCTGCGTCACAGATCCTGGCTGTGATCACTGGGAGGCTCCGGGGCTCTTTGTGCCTCCTGGGGAGAAGGTGCCACCGCCTCCAGCCCCAGCAGGGATGGGCATGCGAAGGACCACAGTCCAGGGCCTCCCTCCTCAGACAGCTTTGTGTCCTTCACCCGGTGTCGCTCCCCCAGCTGGTAACAGTTCCGTGTGCGCAGCCTGTGCAGGCCGCGGTGCCTCACACGATGCTGTGCGCCATGGCAGAACTGCGGTGGTGAAGGGCCGCAAATCCCTCCCGCTTTGTGGCCAGAGATCCCCCAGCCCTGTCCGTGGTCGGTCGGTTGGGGAGCGAACACGCGCCTCCGTGTGTGCACAGCCTGTGGCAAGGCCAGGCCGTGTGTAAATGTTTACGCTGCGGTTACTAATTCAAAAAGCAGAAATAGGTTTTCCATCATGAAGGCATCTACCAGAAGAACTTTAGAAATTAACGATTAGCAGGGTAACCACTGGGACGGAGACTGTCTGGGGTGGTTCTGTGCTGTTCGGGTAGTTTTCGCCATGTGCAACGGTCCCTTCAAATAACTGCCTGAACTAAAAAGTGAGACAAGTTTCAGTGGCTTTTCTCACCTCTGTTCAACACGGAAGTCTGAGCAAATGCAACAAAGAGGAGAAAAGTGCTCGCAGAAGAGCACGCAAGGGAGACGGGCTGCGAGCCTTCTTCACGGCGCCGGCTTATGAAGGTTGTGGGGTGAGAGGTTAACGTGCAAAAACCTGTTTTCCGGGAGTTGCTACAAGTGAACGCTCCAGCCAGGTGCTCCGGCGGCCTCAGACCCTGGAGTGGTTCCACCCAGAGAGTTCACGCCTCCAGACCGGAGGGTCCAGAGCACAGCCCAGAAGCCAAGGACAGGTTCCGACACAAGGACCTGGGTTCCCCGGATGGGCCGGAAGCCCCAGTGCTGTGAGGGTGTCTGTAGTCTCGGAGCCTGTCCGCGGGGCCCGTGTGATCCCAGGCACAGTCCAAGCACATTTGTGTGGCAGTGGCCACGGGGACCCTGGCAGGTAGAGGCGCAGGGGGCGGAGAATGGCTTGGCCCTCAGAGTGCTAGGGGTGGTTACGAGGCCCGGGCGGAGGCTTGGCAGGAGCGGGCACCCGGCCCTGACAGCGGGATGGGCAAGATGGGACCTGGATGCCCCAGCCACGGCGACCTGGTGACGGAGACGCAGGCCCGCGGAGCAGAGCCACCACACACAGGGTGGCTCAGTTCTTGACAGAAGGAGCAAGAGGTGTGGGGAGAGGGTGCGCTAAGTAACACACCACAGGGCATCGCAGCGGAAGAAGAAGGGAGTCAGCCTTCCAGAAAGAGCTGGACGCCGCAGGCAGAGGTGGAGCGGTAGGGCTCCGGGAGGAAGGGGGCGGGTAGGAGATGGCATCTTCATTCCTTGGGTCCCTCTAACTTTGAGCAGTGCACCCCCCTGGGGGCAGGGCGTCGGGCAAGTGGATTGCAAGACGCCTAGACCAGGCCTTCCCCGGGGACAGCAGGACAGCGGTGGAGTGAGGTGGGGAGAAGGTTCTGGGTGCTCCTGAGCACATACTCTTGAGTACCTGAAGGGCACATATGCAGTGAGTAAGGAAAAGGTAGAGAGCCTCCCGGCCGGCAGGCCCTTCGCAAGAGAGGCTGCCATCTCTGCCAGGCCGCAGAGAGAAGGAAGGTGCCCCGCTCTGTCACCGGACGTTTGTAAGCCGCACGCGGCCAGGGTGGGAAAGGGCCGAGCAGCAGGGGCCCGCCATCTGCCGTGTCTGTGCCATGTCTGTGGGAGCCGGACTCGGGCCTGCCCAGGCCCCAGCTGCGCTAACCAAGTGAACATCCAGACGCGCGCGTGTGCTCGCCAGAAGCTGGAGGCAGCCCCGGCGTCCGTGGACAAGCCCGTGGGTGGGCAGTGCGGGACGGCCCACAGCCACCGGAGGGGAGGACCCACGACACAGCGGGTCTCTCTGACGCGAGGACGCGCAGTCGGAGCCGGAGTCCTCGAGGTCAGCGGTGGGCCCTGTGGCGGCTCAGGACGGGGACCTCTCCAGGCAGAGGGAGCCAACGGGGACCAGAATTGAGGCCAGGGCTTCAGGGGAAGCTGCTGCCCCCTCGACCGTGCGCTTTCCTAGGTAGCAAAGCAGACCTGCCCCTCGGGTTAGATGCAGATCAGGGATTGTGCACACCAGGAGGCACGACCGGAAGAGCAGAAAGGCATCCAAGGCACGGAAGAAGGTTCCTGCGAGGCTCACCAGACGGGGCTCGTAGCCAGAATGTGCGCGGCGCTCTGGCGAGTTGGGATGGCCCCGCTGGCAAATGGACGAGAGACTTGACGGGAGTTTTGAGAAGCGGACTGTGTGTGGCACTCGCCCCCAGGGTCTCCACGGCCGCGCCAGCCCGAGTCGCAGGAGGCAGCTGCCGCTCCTTAGTGGGACGGCAGAGCTCCGTGGGGCCCGGCTGGCTCTGCTGGGCGCACGGGAGCTGCAAACGGGCACCGCCTCCTCCTCGGGACGGACACACGCCTGCTCACGGCTTTGCCCGCGGCGGCCGGGTGCGAGCAGCAGGGGGGCGGGGGGGCTCGCCGCGGCACGTGCGTCTGAGTTCCCGCCGGGGTGCTGCTCGCGTGCTGCGGACGAAGAGCGGCTCGGGGCGGCTCCGGCTGTCTGTTGTTGTGGGGTCCTCGAGCTGCTCTTCTCCGTCATGCTTTTCTGGGTGAATGTGAGTACAGGGATGGGAGGGAGGGTGCCCACATGAAGAGAAATGGCCTCAGATCTTAGCTGTGGGACCGTTCCAGGGTAGGCTCGAGGCAGTTCTTGTTCTTAAGCATTTTACAGTTTCCTACGTATTTCCTTCTTTTTTTCTTTCAGTTTTTGTGTTTTAAAAGAAAAAATGTGGAGGGGGATAGTGTGGGGTCCTACAGGCCTCTCTTCAAAGCAGGATGATTTGCTCTGAAAATGGCCACTTGTTTGGAAGGGCCTCAGAGTTCCTGTCCTCCGCTGTGCCCCCAGGACTGTCTTCGTCTGCCGCAGGCCCCCCCTTCCCGCATCTGGGCTGGCTTGGGGAGGTGACCAGGGGCGGGGACCTGGGCAACCACATGGCTTCGCCCGAGTCTGGGAACTGTGCGCGCCCCGCCCACACTGCCACCTCGCAGCCCCAGTTCTGAGCCGCATGCCTGCTGGCCAGCAAGGCGCCCGTTGCAGGGGAGGGGACAGCAGCTGCCACAGAAATGTGTTTCCTTCCTCCCCCGCCCAGGTAAATTTGAGCCACCGCTGTTTCACCCGAACGTGTACCCTTCGGGCACAGTGTGCCTGTCCATCCTCGAGGAGGACAAGGACTGGAGGCCAGCCATCACGATTAAGCAGGTATGAGGTGCAGGGGGCTGCCCTCAGCCTTTCTGTGAGGCCAGAGGACAGTGGTTTTGCTCTGAAGCCGGGGCCAATGTCCTAAGAAAGCTTGGTTTTGTAACTGCTGAGCTCCGTGTTTCTTTGTTTCTTACATAGATCTTATTAGGAATACAGGAACTTCTAAATGAACCAAATATTCAGGACCCAGCTCAAGCAGAGGCCTACACGATTTACTGGTAAGTACTAGTCCGGCCGCCCTCGCTGTGGCTGCATGTTGGCTTGCGCACGCTTCCCTGGAAGTCCGGCCCAGGCTGCCACTCCCATTGGCCTTCTTGGGTGGCCCTGAGACTCGAGCCGTAACCGGGAGACTGAGTGAGGTGGTCACGGAAGCGTCTGAGGCCAGGAAGCAAGCAGGCAGGCCCTGTAGGCAGTGGGAGCTCCATGTGCAAAGGGCCTGTGGTGGGCAAGAACAGGTGACCAGGGCCAGTACGGCTACAGCACTGTTGATTAAGGGGGGGCAGTCAGGAGATGGAGGTTGGGTGACACGGGCTCCCGTTGGCTCCTTTGTCCCTGACAAGCTGTGGCAAACCAGGTGCCTCGGTGAACCCCAGTGTAGCTCAGAGGGGCAAGGTGCCCCGGGTGTGGGCACCAAAGGAGGCATGTTCAGTATCATGGCTCCCCAGGGGCCCCACAGCTCCCGCCTCTTGCTGCTCCTCCCAGGCCTGGATGTGGGCCGTAGGGGAGCGGTACTCCTGGCTTGTTCGGGGTTATCTAGCTGCCATGTTGTCCCCACCAGATGCCAGGCGTCCACTCCTCGCCCCAGCCCTTCCCCACGTGGTACTGTGGTGCTCACCACCTGTGCTGAGGGAGGCAGTGACTAGGTTAGACTCCCAGGCCTAGACCAGTCAGCCGCAGGGAGAACCCTGTGCCTGAACAGAGGCCCCACGGTTGTGGGTCTTGGGTCCCGTGGCCGTGTCTGCCAGCCTCCTGGGCGGGGCCCGGGTTAGGGGCCTTATGCCAGGGAGAGGGCTCTGACCCCCCACAGCTCCACATTTGGAAAGCTGGGACTGATGAGGCCAACATAGGGAGAGGCTGGGCAGGGGCGTGTTCCTCCTGGGGGACGTTTCTGGAATCAGACCAGTGCCGAGGGTCAAAGCTGAGGTCAGGACCGTTCTCCGGCCACTCTGGACGGTGCCAGGTGACACGTCCGGGGAGCACCTGAGAGAAGTGCCAGGTTGCGGGCGATGCACTTGTCCCCCCAAAATGGTTTCAGGTCCTAGGCCCAGCCCAGTGTTGGCCAGGGGCGGCAGGACGCTCCCAGCCAGGGCCGGGGCCCTGTCCCAATGGGGCTCGGCAGCAGGTCCCGTGTCCTGTTGGTGTGTGTGCGCTCACAGTGACTCAGGAGATCCGTCCCCCTGCCCTTGTCCCCGAGCTGGGTGCTGTGCGGTGTCACTGTGCCATCTGTCCGCACGGATGCGGTGGCCTAAGCCTCGTATATGAGGCCACTTGGATTGCACCGCATTCTCGTGGCCTGCAGAGCTGAGGAGGTCTCGGGCCTTCAGAGAACTTGCTGGCCCGGTGCGCAGGGCTTTTTTTGTTTTTTGCTTTCTTAAGATTATTTATTTGTTTAAGACTTAATTATTTGTCCGAGACACAGCACAGGCAGATGGACAGTGGCAGAGGGGGAAGCAGGCTCCCCGCTGAGCAGAGAGCCCGATGCGGGGCTCGATCCCAGGACCCTGAGACCATGACCTGAGCCGAAGGCAGAGGCTTTAATCCACTGAGCCACCCAGGCGCCCCCCCGTGTGTGCTTTGTCGTGGGGGACGCTCATGGTGGCTGATGGTGGCCACAGGCACCATGGTGCCCCCGTGAGCAGCCGGCCTTCTTCGTGTCTGTTCCCAGCGCCGGGGCAGCAGGACTGGAGGCCCAGCGGGGTGTGCGGCCTCTCCCCCGGGGTACTGGGCGTCTTTCCTGCTCCGGGATGCGTCGCCACCAGTCCTGGCATGTCCTTGTTCCCACGACTTCTCCCGTCAGCGTCCCTTTTAAGAGCACGTTGGAACGCCTCAGCCGGCTGCTGCAGGCCGCAGGGGCTCCCCTGGTGGCGGACGGCAGGGCCGACCTGGCTGCCTCTGCCCCGTGGCCTTGACGCCGCAGCTCCCGGGGGCCCTTTGTGCCTCCACCCTGGGAGCCCCCACGTGCCCCGGGGCCTGGGCCGCAGTGAGCTGGAGCAGCGTCCTGAGAGGCGCCCGTGGAGAGAGCACGGCTTGGGGGGACCCCAGCTTCCTTGCGGGGAGCACTCCACAGCCCCAGGCGGGTGTCCCCACGTGCACACACTGCGCCTGGGCTCCGTGGAGGGTCCCAGGTCATCCCTGGAGCTTCTCTGGGCCCCTCAGGGCCCCCCAGGGCAGCAAGCAGGAGTCCCATCTGTCTGTAGCCAAGATTCGTGCCCAGCAATCTGGATTTTCTCTCCAGAACGAAGGCAGCGGCTTCCGGCTTAGCGTGGTGCACGCCTGGCCGCCCCCCGGGCCTTCCTGATCAGGGGCCGCCCTCTGAGCCCGCTTCGCGCCCATGGCGGCCCGGGCCCCCGAGGGGGCTGCGCCCGCTGACCTGGCTCTCTCTTGACCTCCTCCTCAGCCAAAACAGAGTGGAGTACGAGAAGAGGGTTCGAGCGCAGGCCAAGAAGTTCGCGCCGTCATAAGCAGCGACCCCGCGGCAGCGTAAGAAGGAAGGGATTGGTTCGGCAAGAACTTGTTTACAACATTTTGCAAATCTGACGTTGCTCTGTACAATTCCTGGTCACCTGGGGGGGGCGGGCGCCATTTTCCATTTCCGCCGCTGGCACGCAGTCCTCGACGCGCTGAGCTGCCCGGTTTTTCATACAGGGTCTCTTCCTTCGGTCTTTTGTATTTTTGATTGTTATGTAAAACTTGCTTTTATTTTAATATTGATGTCAGTATTTCAACTGCTGTAAAATTATAAACTTTTATACTTCGATGAGCCCCGAGGAGCTAGTTTCCTTCGCTCGCGGACGCAGGCATGCCTCCCGCCGTGTAGAGCTACGCGCAGCCGCCCGCCGGCCCCTCCCGCCTCGCTCCCGCAGACCCCGGGTTGTGTTGCTTATGAGCCTCAGATCCAAAGGCGTCTCGTTTCCGCATCACTTCCTTTGTGTTTATATGGCGTTTTGTCTGTGTTGCTGTTTAGAGTAAATAAACTGTTTATATAAAGGTTTTGTTGCATTATCGTCATTAAGAGCGCGAGGCGGCCTCGCGGCGCCCGGCCCCCCCCCACCCGGCTGCAGGCGCGCGGAGCACAGCTCGCTGCTGTGCCCGGCCACGCCTGGACCCGCGTGGCGCTCGGCCCGGTCCTCTGGATAGTGCTGTGTGCAAGGACGGGGTGTGTCCAGGGCCTGTCCCCCCACCCCAGATCTGGGGGCTGTGCAGAGAACGGATGGGGTCAGGTTGGAAGTGGTGTCAAGAGCCTTCTAGAACTGGTGTGAGCCGGAGCCAGGCCCAGGGAGGACGGGGCACCAGCCGCTCCCCCTCGTTCTGGCATGTGCTGGCGCCCACCTTGGGCCTGTGGTCTCCAGTGCCCACCTGGCCTCACCGGCTGCCCTGCGGCCTCCCTGCGCCCGCTGCGCCAGCCCCCACCCCAAGTGCGGGGGCCAGGCTGAGGCCACCGTGCACAGGCGCCTCCCTGTTCCTGAGGGGCTCTGAGCCCGGTCCGCCTGCGGCGCTGTGCTCACACAGCACCCCAAAACCTGAGCCCACTGCACAGCTTCCCCAAGTCGGCTGCCTGCTCAGTTGGAAAACGAGTCTGGGTGCCAGCTCAGCCGCCAGAGGCCCTAGGTGGAGAGACGGGCAAGAGCAGGGGCCAGGCCCGGTGAGCACAGTGCCCTGCACCAGCTGACCTCGCCTTTTCCCCATCCCCTGCTCCGGGGACTCGCTGTCCCCAACTGCTCACCTGTGGTTCC
Organism: Mellivora capensis; assembly: GCA_004024625.1. Classification (NCBI taxonomy): domain Eukaryota; kingdom Metazoa; phylum Chordata; class Mammalia; order Carnivora; family Mustelidae; genus Mellivora; species Mellivora capensis. The sequence goes on from PISX010002703.1 coordinate 44,850, forward strand.
AGCGCATAGACCGAGCCAGGGTGGGAGGGCCGGTCGCCAGGGCCCTCGGTCAGAAAGGGCATCTGGACAATGGCCCCGCGGCAGGATGGCCACAGAGGTTGGAGGCCGTGTCTGGAGGCTCCTCAGCCACAGTTCTCGCGTGGCTCCGAGGTCCCAGTGCCTTGCTCGCTCGCTTAGCTGGACGACTCTAGACGTTTGATGTTGGCGATTTGTTTCTTATGCGGACGGCCTTCCCGGGGACTCAGCTGGCTTGTGTGTCTGTAGCCTCTCCCAGAATGTCTTATTTTGTAACGACTGAGCGACACTTAGTAACGGCTGCACATGTATATGGCTAATATATATGGAAATTCAATATATTTTCTAGTTGAAGCATTCTGAAGTAATCAATGTTTCTAGCAGATTGTCATGATTTCCACTAATGAAATGTCCTTTTGTGCCACAGTCCTTGGCTTAATAAAGATGTGACTCTTGTAACAGGAGTATGCAATGTGCCCGTCCTGTTTCCGACGTGAGGAATGAGAGTGTGTTCCCAGCATGAGGCGCCGAATGATTAGTAAGAAATTGTGGGCAATACATAAACCACTGTATCTAAGAACCCTCCAATTAAAAACATTTCCACAAAGTGCTGCCTGGAGGGTGTGTCCTTTTCCCGCCCTCCCACCACTCTGCCTCAGACTCTCAGGGGTCTGCGGTGGGGGGGGGGGGGGGTGCTAGTGACTCTGGAGCCAGGGTGGAACGCCCCTGTGGACCCCCTGGAGACCAGGCACACATCCTGTGCTGACCTTGGCCCTGTGGCCAAGGACCCCTGCATCTCCCAGGCCTGCTAGGGCAGGGCGTCCCCCCTGGGGCCCCAAGCTGTCCTTGACGCCTGGGGCGGGCCTCCCCCGGCAATGCCCAGCTGCATGTGAGTCCTCATTTCAGACCCCAACACTGCATCCAGGACGACCTGGGGCTCGGACCTGGCCTTGGGGCTCCCAGGAAAACCTGGCCAGGGCTGGAAGGGCAGTGGGTCCCCAAGAGTCCCCCTGGCCTCCCGGGATGTCCCCGCCCAGGCCAGATCCGCACCCTCACGCCTGTCCAATGTGCAGAGCTGCCTCCTTCCCTGGTGGAGCTGCCGGAACCCTCTGGGCGCAGCTCAGGCTCTGCGGACGGGCAGCCCCCATTTTGAGGTTGCCATGACGACAAGTTGCCTGGCGGAAGGTTGGAGGGCCAGGCTGAACACTGGCTTGGACCGCCTAGAACCAGTCTGAGCCTGCTCCAGCAGGGAGGGGCCTGAGAAATGCTGGTCCAGGCTCTGTCCCCAGCTGACCCTGGTGCTGGGTCTGGGGGCTTTTCCTGTCGCTGTGGCGCAAGGCTCATGTGGAGTCCTCCAGATGCTGGGACCCCGTCTGCACAGGCCCTGGCCCTGACTGAGGGGGCTGGCTTAGGACCATGGGGTGGGACAGGGCTGGAGCACTCAGTCCCGTCCACCCTGCTGTCCCCAGGCCCAAGGAGCCCAGCACCTGTCACGAAGTTGCGGGTCCAAGGCCTCGGTTCTCCCTCCCTGACCTCTCCCCTTCCAGGGGACCTACCCAGCACCCTCCTGAAGACAGGGGCCCTTGGTGCTCATGCTGCCCCTCCCACTCCTGGAGCCCCAGAACCTGGCCCCACATTGTGCAGAGGAAGGTGCTCGGTACTCAGCTGCCCCAGCTCTGCCCCGGGCGGTGGGGGGGGGGCGCATGACCTTTGGCCCCTCCACGGTCCCTCACAGAGGAGTGAGTGCAGGAGGGTCCTTGCTGGGAGGTGGCCCCGCACACCTACCTCTGGGCCAGAAGCTGATGGGCAGGCTCAGGGGTCAGCACTCTGTGGCCAGGAGGCTGGCCCCCACGGAGACCCGCGAGCCCTGTGTGGGCCTGTTGCTCCGCTCCTACCCCCTCCCCCAGCCCCACGGAAACCTCAGGCCCACAGTGGCACCTGGGCCTGAAGCCCAAGACCACCCTGACCTGGTGCAGGCTTCACCTGTGCAGGTGTTGGCTTCTGGTGACATGGCCCCAGACGAAAGCATTTCAGGTGAGGGGCCAGACCCCCTCCCACCTGGGGCCACGTCTTCTACTGGCAGAACCACCCAGATGGCACAGGCAATGGGATGCATTCCTGCAGTCCCGAGTGCCCTGGTCCAAGTCCCTGGGCTTTGCCCCTGCCATTCCCCATGGCTGCCCTCCCCTTCACACCTGACAGGTGCCCAGGAGCAGACGGGAGCTGGTGGGAGCGTGCGGCAGGAGCCTGCCTGCTAGGGGTTCTGCCTGCAGTTCCAAGGGCTGCCACCAGAGGGCATGAGGTCAAGCTACTCCATTTTCTTATTCTAAAATTTTATTTTTTAATGTAGGCTCGAACCTACACTCGGAGATCAAGACTTGAAAGCTCCACTGACAGAGCCGGCCAGGTACTCCAAGCATCTTTAAACCATGAGGGCTGGCTTGGCCTTCCAGAGATGCCCCCTCACTTCTGGGGCTGCCCTTCTCCCTGCCCTCCAGCTGCCGGAGTATCTATCCAGAGCCTGGGGGTTCTCTCCTGGCCCTAAGGAGGGAAAGCCGCACCCCCTGCCTGGCCAGAGCCCAGAGGAGGTGAACCCAACCTATCCATCAGTCCTGCCAAGCCCGACCTCTCTAGGTGAGGTGTTTTGTGCCCTAACTCCTGCTGCGACATGCGTGCTCCACATTGCCCCCTCCCCACCTTCTCTCCTTGCTGTGGGGTCACCCCCCCACCTACAGAGGTGGGAACTGAGTCCCCCGAGGGCAGCCATGGCCATGGGCACCATCCCATGTGGACCTGACCCAGTACTGGCTCCTCGGTGAGACCCCCCCCTCGCTGAGGGGTGCGTGCCTCGGCTTCGTCCATTTCACCAACAAAAGGGAAACTGAGGTCCAGGGCAGCAGAGGGGTGTGACGGGGCAGAGGCCTGACCCAGGTGGGGAGGACGGGAGTGGGCAAGAATGGGCCCATCTCTCCCTTCCCAGGCAGTGTTTGTGGATGGAGGGCCGGGGGATTTTCTGGGGAAACTGAGGCCCGGGCCAGGCTCGGGACCCAGACAGTTGCTTTGTGGCCCTGGAACAGCCCTTCCCCTCCCCAGGACATAGCTTTCTTATCTGTCAAAGAGGGTGGTGAGGTCTCCAACAGGCCTCCACCCCAACAGGCCACAGGGTTAGGGCTAGGGCCTCTGTGCTGCTGGACCCCAGCCCCATGCTCCCCAAGGGACAGGGGATGTGGGTGCGAGCAGGGTTCCCTCCCTTGGCAGCGGCCCCTCCTAACTTCCTGTTTATAGCGGCTGTGGGATCTCATCTCTTCACTCCAAAGCCATTATGATCACCATGGCAACCAGGCCTGTGTTTGTTCCAACAGGTTGGCAGAAGCCCATGAAGGACTGCAGGGGTTGGGCGGGGCCGGGGGGGGGGCGTCAGCTCTGAGATCCTGGCTCAGGACCTGCCCGTCCCCAGGGGAGAGGAGCAGCTGCTCCCTCCGTGATTCCCATCCCATGCAGAAGGCAGCCGGGGCTCAGCTTCGTCCCAAGGAGCTGAGGCGTGTTCCTGCACATCTCTGTCCCCCTGTGCTGGCTGTGCTGGGCCAGGATGGAAGCAGGGCCCGCAGGCAGAGAGCTTCCAGAAGCCGAACCCACCCTGGGAATGCCACGTCTCCTCCAGGGCAGTGTGGACCCGTATGGGTCCGGACCTGGGAGCTGCGACAGGTGGTGTCCCCCTCAGAGCCATGTCCGTCCCATCCCGGGGTTATGGGAGAGGTGCTGGGTCCCCCCATGGCCATGCTGTTGCCACACTCCCTCCCCGAACTCCACCGAGTGGGCAGAATGGGGCTGCAAGGTGGGAGGGTCACAGCCTGGTGCCCAGCTGCGTCTGAGCTCCCTCCCTGCGAGTGGCTGTTCTGGAACCCAGGCCCCCCACCTTTGGCGCTCAGCCTACCCCTGGCCTCCTGCCAGCAAACCTTGTCCTTGCCTCGGCCTGAGCCCGAGTATGTTCTGGGCCTTTCTATTTCCCGCACTGCCTGGGCCCCCACCATTAGAAAAAAGGTACTTGGGGTTAAAAACATTTCCAGGGTGCCTGGGTGGCTCAGTGGGTTAGAGCCTCTGCCTTCGGCTGGGGTCATGATCTCAGGGTCCTGGGATCGAGCCCAGCATGGGGCTCTCTGCTAGGCAGGGAGCCTGCTTCTCTCTCTCTCTCTCTTTGCTTGTCTCTCTGCCTACTTGTGATCTCTGTCAAATAAGTAAATAAAATATTTATTAAAAATCTCCAGATGGGTGGATTCCCTAAGTACTAGGCCCGCCGATGATCCCCCAGCGCCACCGGGAGCTCGTCGGAAAGGGCTGGTGGGCCGGCCCAGACTGTTGGGGTCAGCGGGGAGCCACCGTTCTCTGGAGCTCGCCAGGTGCACACGGGGCGGGGCCCCCGGGGTGGGCGAGGAAGGGCGCAGGGTCCCGCGCGGGCCCGGAGCTTCCAGCTGGCGGTGGGACCCGGCACCCTCCCAACCCGGGCGGCGGGGTCTCCCCTGCGGCGTGCGGACGCTGGCCCAGCAGGTGACGCGGTGGGGGCGCGCCCCGGGATGATGCCTGCAGCACCCCCGCCCCGGGGCCGACCGGCCGCGGAGTTGGTGCAGAGGTCAGAGCCTGGGCGGGGAGGCCCTTCGAGAAAAGTCTGCGCGGCGGCCCGGGCCGGTCTTGCTCGGTTTCTGCGACTTTGGCCGGCCGAGGGTCCCCGGGGAGGGGGTCCTGACACAGCAGAAGCGGCTCCTCGCTCTGCACCCACCCGCGGCTTGGCGGTCGGCCCCGCGCCCCCTCCGCGCCCAGGTAGGGGGCTCCCGGGCCCGACTCCCCTGGCGGCCGGCGAGCGCCGTGCAGGGTCCTGGGGCCGGGGTCGCGGGAGGGGCGGGCCGGGAGCGGCGGGGGCGGGCCCGGGGGCGGGGCTCGCGGCCAGGCCCCGCCCCCGCAGCGCTCAGTCGGCGGCGCGGCTGCGAGCGCGCGGTGCCGGGCGTCCGTGGAGCAGGTGCGGAGCGCGGCGTCTCCCCAGCTCCCGCCCCGCGCCCCCGCGCCCCCGCGCCCCCGGCCCACGGTGAGTGCTCGGACTCCGGGCGGCCCTCGCCGCCGCCGCCGCCGGTCCGGCTCCTGCGTTCGCGGACCCCGAGGGGCGCGGGCGGCCCCTGAGGAGGGCGACGGCAGGTGGGAAGGCGCGCCCCCGGCTGCAGGGAAACTGAGGCCGGCGCGTGCTCGGAGCCGGCGGGGGTCGAGGGCGGGGGCGGCAGGACGCCCCGCCGACCCCGCTGCCCCATGCCCCGCGGAGGCCGCAGGTGGGTCGGGGCTGGCGACCTCCGAGCCGCTCCGCGGGGTTTCCGGGGGGGCAGATGCCGCCGGCGCCGCTCCCTCCCTCCCCGCCGCCGGCCGTCTGAGGACCCCGGGTCTCCACGGAACCCCTCCGGGGGCCGGAGCGGTAAAAACGATGCGCACTCACCAGGCTTCTAAGCGGCCCGCAGACCCGCCCCCCTCTTCGGGGAGGGAAAGACCTCGACGGAACTGGGGGGCCCCGAGGCTTCTGCGGGGGGCACGGAGAGGGAGGGCCGGGGAGGGGTGTCGGTCAGCCAAGCGGGAGGAACGTCGCGGTGGAGACCGGTGCGTAAAGGCCGGGGGAGGGAGCCTCGCAGGAAGCTCGCACGGAGGGGCTTCGCTTTTCCTTCTGGAAGTATCTGGGCGGCCCTTTGCAGTGGATCCCGCGCCTCACAGGGCTTTAGGTCGGACAGCGGAGCTGCTCAAAACGCACGTTCCCAGGCCCCTCCCAGGGATCAGGCTGGGATTGGATCTCAGGGAGCAGCATCTGTAATGGGCTCTGGGCTCTGGGCTGTGTACTGCGGAGCACTGTCTAGGGAGCCAGCGGGAGGGGACGGCCGGGAATCCAATAGGAAAGTGAAGGGGGCTGGGCTGGAAAGAGAAGACCAAGAGGGTGGCATGGAGACCAGCATGTGGGGCCAGACACCCTGTCACGCCCCCACACACGCAGGGTAGCCACGGGGGACCCCTGCCCGCAAGTCTCCAGGGACCAAATCTTGGTACAGAGGGACCTAGTGCTCTGAGATGTTGATCATAAAGGTATCTATTCACTGTGCGGGTGGCTAGGGGCCACAGGGGACTCTAGCTAGGGAGACAGGTCTGGCCCTCTGGCTCAGCTGCCCCCACAGCCAGCTGCTTTGGTGCCACCTAAGCCCCCAGGTGGGCTAGCAGGAGACAGTGTGGCTCAGAGCCCCTGGCTGGAGTCTAGGCTCCAGGCAGCTCACCCAGCCCCGGGGTGTGAGATGGGACCGGGTGTCCACTTTGTAGGGTTCCCACTTCCCGTTCAGCCTGGGCCTTGGGGTCAGCCAGGGGACAAGGTGGACGTGTTCATGTTGGCTTGGCCCCCGTGCCACTGGGACATTCAGGTCCTCGGTCAGCCTCACCTCGCCCACTGGACGAGCGGGGCTGGGATCCTGGCCCTGGTGGCCGGGCATGAGCAAGGATGCGGGCCCATCTTGTTCTGTGCCGCTGCCCAGCCCAGGGGGACCAGAGCCACAGAGAGCTCAGGGAAGAGTTCTGCTGGGGCCTGGCAGACAGACGGAGGGGCCCTGTGGCCAGCGGGGGCTTCCTGGGGGTCAGCCGTGCCCTCACACCGTGCAGCTCTGGGCGAGGAGCCGACTGGTTCCCGGGACCAGGCCGCTGTGTGCCGCAGTATCAGTGCCCGAGTGCTGGATGGTTTCCAGGGAAACAGGACGAGTGTCTGGGCCCCCAGAGATGAGCCATCTTTCCCAAGCACCTGTGCCCAGATGCCACTTTTGCCCCCATCCAGTGAACGGGCTGAGGGAGGGAGTGCCACAGAGCTGGAGGCCAACCTCCTTGGGCCCCAGAGCTCAGGACGTGCCAGGAGCTTAGAGCTTGGACACTGGAGTCGGAGGTGGACTCTGTCCCTGGCCATTTGCGGGCTCTGTGGCCTCACATAAGCTTCCAAGCCCGGGGCCTCTGTTTCTCCAGGTAGATGAGGGGAGCAGAGCACCACCCCCTTTCTGGTGCCGAGATTGTGGGGTGGGGCAGCTCTCCCTCTGTCTTGAGCGTCTTATTCTCAGGGAGGCAGCCCGACTCTGTGGCGGCTTGGCTTCTGCGTCATGTCTGTCCCTGGGTCCGTGAGCCCCTGTAGCCCCTGGCACCCGGCAGGCGCAGTTGGCGGTTGCCTTGGCAACAGCTCAAGCACTGGCTGCTACCCGGCTTTGAGGGGCTGCGGGGGTAGCCGCTGCTTCCCCACAGCTAGAGAGGGGAAGGGGGCCCCGATAACCTCACTGCTGATGGCCTGTAGGACAGCACCCCCACGTTGCAGCGCCCGCCTCCTCACACCCCACCGTCTTTGCAGGAAGGCCCCCCCCAGGGGCAGGCAGTGGTCAGTCTGAGGACGGAAGGCAGGGCCTCGTTTCAGAGTCGGAGCCCGCAGCCCTTTCTGTCCCCAGCTCTTGGGTGCTCGGATGAGACCCTCCGAGCCCAGCACTCCCCAAGGCCCCACAGGACTGGCGCTGGGGCTTCAGGCTGCATGCTGCCTGGGTGGGCTGAGCTGGGTGGGGGCACAGAGCAGGGATGGCAGCCCTGGGGCCACAGAGAGACAGATGCAGCGGAGGGCAGGGATTCGGTCAGGACTCGGGAAGTGGCTAGCATGCCTGGGCTCCGGCGCTCCCACCAAAGCATAAGGTGCTGAGGAGGAGGGAGCAGGCGCTCCCTAGAGACTTGCAGGGATGTGGGCACGACCCCTGGGGCGCTGGCCTGGGCACACTGGGCGGGAGGGGGGATGCTCTCCTGGCTCTCCTGCCACGAACTGCCTGGAAGATCTGGGGCCAGAATTGTTGCACCCCGCTGAGTGCCCACTTCTCTTTGGTCAGCGAGATGATAGTGCTCCTCTGTACGGGCTGGGCCTGCCTCGAGGTTCCCTCCGTGAGTGGACGGGTGAGCTCCACCAGGAAAGTGGACCAGGGCAGCAAGTGCAAAGGTCCTGTGGTACACTGAGGGGAGCATGATGCGTGCCATACACCAGAGGCTGGCAAGCCTGGGGCAGGGAGCCCAAGGGGTAGGCATGGAGTAGAGGAGTCAGCCTGGTCAGGGGGTCAGCACTTTGATGGCTTCCGACAGGGGCACAAGAAGACCTTGGGATTTGGGGGGAGGCACAGGTTGTTGGGTGGCCCAGGAGAGAGGTGGGTGCCTGGAGGCCCCGGAGCAGCTTTGTGGTCCCGCTGCCCTTGCCCCGGGTCTGCAGGGGACCCTGAACCCCCCTGGAGGAGGTGAGCCAGTGTGACGGTGGCCGGCAGGGCAGGGGGACTAGATGAGAACAAATGCACTAGGCCACACTCCTCAGGGGGCTCCTGGACAGCAGGTTGTCCCCAACTCGGAGATGCAGACTTCTGGGGGCCTGGGCTCAGCCCCTTGCAGGGCTGCGGACTTGTCCTCCAAGCCTGCCTGCCTCCCCAGGTTCTGTCTGCACAGAGCAGAGCCCCCAGGACACACAGGCCCTTGCTGCTGAGGTGTCCTCCGACTCCAGGGACACAGCCAGGGGACCCCACCCTGGATGGGTCGTGGGTGGGGGTGTGGCAGGATGGGCCACCTATGAGCTGGAGCCCAGCAGCTCCCAGCCACGGAGCGCGGGCTGTGCCAGGCTCGATCGACCGACTGACCAGTGGACTGGTCGTCACCTCGGCACCGTCGAGTCCCCAGCGCGAACCAGCAGGGATGCCCCATTCTGCCAACGGGCCATGAAGACTTAGACCAAGGGACTGGCCCCAGGTTGCCAGCAGGAGTGCACATGGCCCCCAAGGTGCCCAGTGCCATCCAGCAGCGAGCGGTGGGGGGGCTCTGGAGAGGCTCAGGTGCCCCCTCCTGTGCCGTGGGCAGCCCCGTCGGGAGGCAGCGCCCTGCCACTGTCGGTCTGTGGCTGATTGGACCATTGCTGGTTGTGCACCTGCCGTGGTGGCTGGGCCAGCACCGCCGAGCTGCTGGCCGCTGGACGTCAGAGGCTACGGCGGTGCTCTCTGCCCGCAGACCCCCCACCATGACCACCCTGCTGGAGATCAAGAGCAGTGTGCTGAGGCAAGTGCAGGTGCGCCCGTCCTTCCGCCGGAGGACCGAGGGAGAGCCAGGGAGTGCTGGCGCTGACCCCCAGGAGCCCACCGCTGCAGGGGCTTGGTGGGTGCCCCCCGCATCCCATATGGGCACTTGTACCTGGCCGCCCTTCTCTCACTGGAGCCCACTGTCCTGCTGCCCTAGCACAGCCTCTGGGGGGAGCCCAGGAGAGTCTGAACCCAAGGCCTGCAGGGGGCGGGGTCCACGCCGTGGACATCAGACTGAGCCCTCGGGCAAGCGGAGACCCAGGCAGTCCCCTCAAGTTGTAGGGGCCGGTGGCTGGCCCTGGGTGGGGGAGCAGGCACGTGCTGGGAGCCCTGAGCTTCAGGGAGGACTCGCTGACCCTTGGCCCGGCCTCTCTCTGCAGGAAACCAGGGGACGGTGTGGAGTTCTTCGCGCACATGCGTCTCATTCTGAAGAAGGGCGAAGGCAGACACGGCCTTCCTTGCCCCGAGGTGAGGATGGCTGGGTGGTGCTGCCTGGTGTGGGGAAACCACGCTGGGCTGTCCCACTGCCCCCCTGCAGCAGGCCCCCACCCCCACCTCAAGTCCTCCCCTCCCTGGAGTGGTCCCCACAGGAGGCCCTTACCCAAGCGCCCCTCACAGGTCCTCTTACGCAGTGGTTCACCAGCCCCTGCCGAGCCTGTGGACCCCAGCCGTGGCCTGAGAGCCCTAACCCAGGAGGAGGTAAGGGGGACAGGGGTCTGGGCCCAGGGAGATCTGGGAGCACTTCCCGTGTGCCATGCTCAGGTCCTAGGGACAGGCGGACAGCAAAGGTGGGGGGGGCGAGGACTAGAATTCCCCATGGAAGCCAGTAAGTCGGGGTCAGACCCCTGCAGGGCCAGGCAAGTGCAACTATGCGGATGCTGGGACCCGACTCTGCCGGTGGGTGGAGGTCCTCAGAGCTGGGATGCGGGGGGGGAGTGGGCAAGGTGCTTGGACCCCCAGTGGCCAGGGCTCAGGGGGACGGGGAGACTGGCTGGGACTCAGGGTGCGCCCTGCTCCCTGCCCACAGGTGGAGATGCTCTATGAGGAAGCCCTGTACACAGTCCTTTACCGGGCAGGGGCCATGGGCCCTGACCAGGTGGATGACCAGGAGACCCTCCTGGGCTACCTACAGCAGGTGAGTCCCACCGGTCCCATCCTCCCTGCTGGCCTGGCCCGGCCCCGCCCTGCCCTGCTCTGGGGAGAATGGAGCCCACTCTCTCTCCCAGCCCTGTTCTCTGCCTGGTATTGTCACCATCACCCAAATAATGCAGGCTTGGCCCACGTACACCCCCTACACACACGTGTGCGCCCAGGCAGACACACATGCAGGCTGACTGGCGTCCCCGGAAGGATGGAGTGAGGGACAGACACATGGACACACAGAGGATGGACGGATAGACAAATACATCTTTCTCCTCCCCTGTGTGGTCCCCAGGACCTTTTTGGGGGGCACCTAGGCCCTCACAGCTGTCCGTCCTCTGCAGGTGTTCGGTGCAAGCTCCGACGAGCACGCCAAGGCCATGGAACGCGTGAAGACGGCCAAGGTGAGGCTGCCACACAGGGTGGGCAGACCCTGACCAGCCGCAGGGCTAGGGTTTGGGGGTGGAGAGGGCACAGCGCGGGGCCCTGTCCTGGCCCCACAGATCCTCCCTCAAGCGGCCCCTCGGCACCCTTGGCCCACAGGCCCCCACGTACGCCCTGAAAGTCTCTGTCATGCGTGCCAAGAACTTGCTGGCCAAAGACCCCAATGGTGAGTGGGGACCAGCCGGGAGTTTGGCTGTGCCCGGGCCTGGTGGCTGTGGAGGGCCGGGGGGCGGCCTGGGGCCGGGGACTGAGGTGCCTGCGGTGTCTCAGGCTTCAGCGACCCCTACTGCATGCTGGGCATCCTGCCGGCCTCGGGCGCCCCACGGGAACCAGGCCCACACAAGGAGCAGCGTTTCAGCTTCCGCAAAGGCAGCAAGCGTGGAGGCCCGCTGCCGGCCAAGTGTATCCAGGTCACTGAGGTCAAGAGCAGCACCCTGAACCCCGTTTGGAAGGAAAACTTCTTCTTGTAAGTCCTTTTTTGCAGCCGGGCAGCAGTGATGGGAGTGGGGACGTGGGGGGGCTGCTACGCCAGTGCCTGCCACAGCGATCTGAGCAGGGCTGGTCAGAGGACCAGCTTCCAGAGGACGTCACTGTCTCAGAGAAGGGCTGGCCCCAGTGGCCACATGGTCAGGATTCATGTCCAGCCAGCCTGTCTTAGAAGCTGGAGCTCTTGGACTCCTTCCTGCAGCTCCGGGAATTGTCCCTTCCCTAGCCCGCCAGCCCTGGGCAGAGGTTCATCCTGCAGCCTCTGGCCATCTCTCTGTTTCCTCATAGTGAGATCGAGGACGTCAACACAGACCAGCTGCACCTGGACATCTGGTATAGGCCCCGGGGCCCTGCAGTGCAAGGGACATGCAGTGGGAGGGGACATTCAGGGCCCAGCCAGGCCGCAGACAAGCCAACTCTGCCCCCTCGCCCACCCCTAGGGACCATGATGATGATGTGTCTCTGGTGGAGGCGTGCAGGAAGCTGAATGAAGTCATCGGCCTGAAGGGCATGAGCAGGTAGGACGGGGGTTCCTGGGCCCCCCAGACATGGGCCAGCAGGTGGCGGCTCCCCAGGGACCCCAGGTGGGCATCTCTCCTGCTTTGCTCAGGTATTTCAAACAGATTGTCAAGTCGGCCCGTGCGAACGGGACAGCAGGGCCCACAGAGGACCACACGGATGACTTCCTGGGGTGTCTCAACATCCCCGTCCGGGTGAGTGGGGGCCAGGGCCTTGTTCCCTCCGGGGACTCTGCTGGTGGCTATGTCCTGTGATCCCCCAAGCCTCTCCCATCCTTCTTGGGCTGGGTGGGGGCCTTGAGCGGCAGAGGGGGGGAAGGAACAGCCTCCTGGGGTGTCTTGTGTCCAGGCACCCCTGAGTGCGCACCGTGTGCGGGTGGCCTGTGTTCAGTGGGAAGCAGAGGTCTGTGGGAGGGACAGGGAGGAGAACTGCCAGTCTGCACCCCCTTGTCTCAGGAGGTGCCTGTGGCTGGTGAAGACCGCTGGTTCAAGCTGGAACCGCGCTCCAGCGCCTCCCGAGTGCAGGGGGACTGCCAGCTGGTCCTCAAGCTGATCACCACACAGGTGGGGAGCTGCGGGGTCCCTTCCCAGCATCCCGGCCCCCCACCCCTGCTGGCGGGCCGCAGCAGGGCTGGTGACGGGCTGGCCCTGCCTTCCAGAGGGACACGGGCATGAGCCAGCGCGGGCGGTCGGGCTTCCTGTCCTACATGCTGCTGCTGAGCCGTCTGCTGCAGTTTGAGCACCACCGGTCCCAGGAGGTAGCCACGCCCTAGGGACCGGGGTGACCTGGCGCCTGCGGAGGGAGAGCAGGGCAGGCTGGGCACCGGGGGCAGGAGGAGATGGCGTCTGCCCCTTCCGCTCACGTCTGCGCCCTCTCCCAGCCGGACTCGAGCAGCTGGCGCGGAGAGCTCAGCGGGCCCGCGGCCACCGTGCTGTGTCTGCACGGCGCCCAGAGCAACCTGTCTTCGCTGCAGCTGGCCGTGCTGTGAGTGGGCGGGGCGCGGGGAGGAGCCGCGGGTGGGAGGGGCTGCGCTGTCGGGGGCGGGGCGGTGGGGGCGGGGTTGTGGCAGGAAAGGGGCGCTGCGAGTGGGCGGGCTAAGAGGGGCGGGCCCGGGAAGGGGCAGGGCCGTGGGGAATGGGGTAGAAAGTGGGCGAGGGCGTGGAAGAGGTGGGGTCATGGGGGGGGCGCCCTGGGGCGAGGAGGGGCTTGAGAAGGGGTGCTGTGAGTGGCAGCACCTGAGAGGGGCGGAGCTGGAGGGGTGTTGTGGGCGGGGAAAGAGGCGCGGCGTGTGGTGTGGTCGCAGGTGGGCGGGGCAGGAAGGGAAGGCGTAGGAGCGCTTTGAGTGGGACGGGGTGAAATGGGGTGCTGCCATGAGGGCACTGTGGGACGGAAGGGGGCAGTAGAAGGGGCACAAGGGGTCTCCTGGGGGGTTGTCTCCTTGACTGTGCGCGGACCGCGGCGGGGCTGGCCCCCACAGGCACTGGCAGGTCAGCAGCCGCCACCATCAGACCTGCACCCTGGACTATGGCTACCTGCTGGGGCTGCTGGAGGACCTGCAGGTACACTGGGAGGAGGCGTCATCCCTGCCCCAAGAGCAGGTGAGCGCGCCCTCGTCGGCTGTTCCTGGAGGGTGTGCTGTGCGCTGCTTGTGGGCTGGACAGATAGGGCACATGGCCCACAGGGTGGTGTGAGCTTGAAAACAGACTTCATGACCCAGGACAGAGCAAGACTGGGCACTGCTGAGATGGGGGGATGGGGTGGAATCCTAGGAGAGGGAGGTTGTACCCTTCACTTGGCTGAGGGGCCGAAACAGTGGGCGCTGGCCGCTGGCCAGGGGGAACTGGTAGTGCAAAGGCCCTGAGGCTTTGGGAGAAAGTAGCAGGGCCAGGCCAGTGGATGGCTACAGGAGGCCCTTGCAGACTGGCTGCTCCCCCACCCCTACCCGTGGGGATGGCAGTGAGAGGGTCAGCTCTGACAGGCCCTGTGTGCCCAGGAGGAGAGCCTGGCTGACAGCTTCTCTGCCTTCTCCGAGTTCGGGCTGCGGCTGCTGCGCCAGTTGCGAGACTATTTCCCAGCCACCAACAGCACAGCCGTGTACCGCCTGGAGCTGCTGCTGAAGTGGGTGCCGCCCCGGTGCTGGCGGGGGAGGGGGGCGGGTGCGCGGGGCGGGGCGGCCGCAGTCAGCGGGCGGCCCCTGTCCAGGTGTCTCAGCAAGATGCAGCTCTTCCAGCCGTCCTTCGAGAGCTGCCCCTTCGAGACGGAGCTGAACATGGACATCGCTGCGGCCCTGAAGGTGTGTCCCACCCTCAGTTGCCCGCCCCGTCCTGGCCCCCCCGGCTCGGCCTGCTCTGCCACTCTCTGCTGCCCTTTTAGCCTCCCCCGTTCCCCGCAGCGTCTCGGTGACTTGTCTTGCAGAGAGGCAACCGTGAGTGGTACGACAGGCTCCTGAACAGCAAGAGTCCTCGGGAGCAGGTGCCGCTCGGGGAGGGCCCAGCCACAGGGGCGGGGTGGGGCGGGGTGGGCCAGGAGGTCACGCGAACCGAACCGCACTTCCTCGCAGCCGGGGCCGCAGCGCCTGGCGGGGCTGGTGGAGCTGGCTGACGCTGTCTACGACGATCTGCAGTCCTGCTACGGGGTCTACGCCAGCCTCTTCCACAGGTGGGGCCCCTGACCTGGCCCCTTGGGGACGCCGCCAGGCCGGGCGTGGGGCAAGCAGGTGTGGGTTTGTTCCGCAGCATCGTCGAGATCGATTTCTTCGCCCTCACCTTCCGGCAGCTGGAACGTCTGGTGAGGAGGGGAGTGGGGAGAAGCCCCCTGGCTGGGAGGGCGCCTCGGTTCCCTTTTTGCCCGCAGCCCCTGACTCCACCATCCGGACAGGTGGCCGAGGAGGCATGGGTGCTGACGGAGGAGCTGAGCCCCAAGTTGACCCTCGAGGTGGCCTCGAGGCTCTTCGAGCTGTACCTCACCCTGGCCGACATCCAGGGCTTCTGGAGCAGCCTCCCCGGCCGGTGGGTGCCCTGCCCAGCCTCTCCCCTTCCCTCCACCCACCCCCACTTGTCTCTGTCCACTCTTTGCCTCCCAGACCCATCCCCACTCCTCCCCCTCCACACCCCCCGCCCCCGGCTGTCCTCCAGCCTCCTCTAGGAGGCCCTGGGACAGGATCCCGAGGGCCCTTGGAGGGAAGGCACCTGGGCTTTGATGGCTCCGGGTGTCTGAGTCAGGGTGAGCTCTGTCGGGCCCCCGCTGCAGCGACAGCCGCTCCCTTGCTCTGGCCGGCATCCACGCCCCCTTCCTGCCCGCCGTGAAGCTCTGGCTGCAGGTGCTGCGGGACCAGGCCAGGTGCAGACTGCAGGGAGCCGTGGACGTGGACACAGTGAGTAGAACCCAGGCCCGAGGCTGCTGGGCTCAGCCAGGGCTGCCCTGCAACCCAGGCCTCCTCCCGCTCTCTTAGCTGGAGCCCACGGATGCCTCCTCCAAGCACAGCAGCTCCGCGGCCACTGCCAGCCTCTGCTTCAGTCACATCCAGGAGCTGTGGGCCCGCCTGGCGTGGCCAGACCCTGCCCAGGCCCAGGCGCTGGGCACCCAGCTGAGCCAGGTGCGCGCCTGTGGGTTTGGGGAGCGTGGTGTGGGAGGGCAGCAGCACCAGGGGACGCAGCCCACAGCTCCCACTCCTCGTGTCTCACCCTAGGACCTGTGCGAGGCCACCCTCTTCTACACTGAGCTGTTGCGGAAGAAGGTGGACACTCAGCCTGGGGCCGCGGGCGAGGCAGTGAGCGAGCCAGTGAGCAGGCTGGTAGCCGAGCAGCGGGGGGCTGGTGGCTGTGTGGGGCCGGCGCAGGGCTGCCCACGCACTCGCCCACGTCTGGCTCGCCTCCCCAGCTCTGCGTGGTGCTCAACAACGTGGAGCTCCTCCGCAAGGCTGCTGGGCAGGCTCTGCGGGGTCTGGCGTGGCCGGAGGCGACCTCGGCGCTGGAAGGGGGGCTCCCACGGCCCCTGCTCAGCTGCACGCAGGCCCTGGAGGAAGACCTGCAGCAGGAGGTCCAGACCGTGACGGCGCACCTGACCTCCAAGGTGGGTGGGCCAGCGGGCAGGTGGGGGAGCCGGCTGCCCAGTGCCCTGCCACTGGGTGCCGAGCGCTGCCCTCCCGCAGATGGTGGCCGACATCCGGAAGTACGTGCAGCACATCAGCCTGTCGCCGGACTCCATCCAGAACGACGAGGTGAGTGTGTGGCTGCCTGGGGACGTGTGGGGGGCCCGTGGGCGAGCTGGCGCTGAGGGTGCTGCCCGTAGGCTGTGGCCCCGCTCATGAAGTACCTGGACGAGAAGCTGGCCCTACTGAACACGGCGCTGGTCAAGGAGAACTTGAGCAGGTAGGGCTGGGGCCGGGCGGGCAGGGTGCAGCCCGCGGTGCCGCCGCCGACGCTGGGTGTCCCTGCAGGGTGCTGGAAGCCCTCTGGGACCTGCTGCTACAGGCCATCCTGCAGGCCCTCGGGGCCAACCTCGACGTGTCTGCGGACTTCTATGGCCGCTTCCACTTCGCACTGGAGGTAGGGCCGTGGGAAGGAGCGGTCCCTGCCAGGGCACCTGGCCTCCCCAGCCTGAAGGGCTCCTCAGGGATCCCGGCTGCCCGGCACCTTCTGCCTGCCCACCCACTGTGTCAGTAGCACCTGGGCCCCCCGGGCCTTGGCATTCTCCCGCGCTGGCCGGGGGCTTCAGAGGGGCGCGAGCGAGAGAAGCGGGTTCACCGGTCTCAGCTTGCTGGCCTCCCTGGACGGCTGTGCCTCTCATGGCTCTTTTTGCCCTGCCCCAGGCCCTGGTGAGTTTTTTCCACGCGGAGGGTCAGGGTCTGCCCCTGGAGAGCCTGAGGGACGGAAGCTACAAGGTGAGGCCTGGCCTGGGGGCCTCCGGCCAAGGGGGGGTTGTGCACGCTGGGGGCCGTGCTCAGCGCCCCGTGCGCTCCGCAGAGGCTGGAGGAGGAGCTGCGCCTGCACCAGTGCTCCACCCGCGAGTGCATCGAGCAGTACTACCTGGACAAGCTCAAGCAGGTAGCGAGGCCCAGCTGCACACTCAGCCTATCCCTGCGCGCGGCCCACCCCACCCCAGCCTGGTCACAGGCCTGAGCCCTTCCACAGAGGTCCCTGGAGCAGAACCGGTTCGGGCGCTTGAGCGTCCGCTGCCACTACGAGGCGGCGGAGCAGAGGCTGGTGGTGGAGGTCCTGCACGCCGCGGACCTGCCCGCACTGGACGCCAATGGTGAGGGGGCGGGGCGCCGGCGGGGCCCGGGGCTGGAGGGCTGCCGGGTGGCGGCGCTCACGGCCCGCTCCTGGCTGCGCCCCTCAGGCCTGAGCGACCCTTTTGTGATTGTGGAGCTGGGCCCGCCACACCTCTTCCCGCTGGTGCGCAGCCAGAGGACGCAGGTCAAGAGCCGGACGCTGCACCCCGTGTACGACGAGCTCTTCTACTTGTGAGTGTCCCGCCCCGCCCCGCAGCGGTCCTCGTGCGCGCCGGAGCCCTGGCCGGAGCCAGCTCCGACTGACCGCCCTCCGCCCGCAGCTCCGTGCCGGCAGAAGCGTGCCGCTGCCGTGGCGCCTGCGTGCTGTTCACGGTCATGGACCACGACTGGCTGTCCACCAACGACTTCGCGGGGGAGGCGGCCCTCGGCCTGGGCAGCATTGGTGGCATAGCGCGGCCGCAGGTGGGAGGGAGCGCGAGGGCCAGGCAGCCTGTCACCCTGCACCTGCGGCGGCCCAGAGCCCAGGGTGAGTGCGGGTCCAGGGCGGTGGAGGGCTGGCTGGCGGTAGGGGCTCACGCCGCCCCCTCCGTCCCCGCAGTGAAGTCAGCGCTCAGGATGCTGGAAGGCCGCGCCAACAAGGAGGCGCAGGAGTTTGTCAAGAGACTCAAGGAGCTGGAGAAGAGCATGGAAGCAGACCCTTGAGCCCCTGCACAAGTCCTCGTGACGTCCTCATCCAGCCCGTGGTCAGCTTTGTGCAGCTGGGGCTCGCGCCCCCACCCCGCCGTGTGGTGTGCATGCGCAGCTGGCCCTCCTGCTCCTTCCTGCCCTGGCCGTGTCCATGTGATGTGTCCTGTGAACTCCGTGAATCCATCCAGCACCCCCCATGCTGGGTCTGGGGGGCTGGCTTGGTGGGGCCTGGCCGGCAGCCGTCCCCCTGAACGCAGAGCAGAGCAGGCCTGGCCACCAGGTGAGCTTCCCCATCTGCTCGCTCACCTCCCACGGCCACATGGCAGGCAGGCACCGGTCTGAGAGCAGGGTTCTCAGTGGGTGGCTTAGCTCCCCAGAAGACGTTAGGCCCGTCTGGAGTCATTTTTGGTGGTCACAACTACAGGCTGGAGGAGAGGCTACTGGCACTAGTGGTGAGACCAGGGATGCCCCCGAGCAAAGGTGGGCCACTCGCAGATGGTACCAGCGCCATAGCAAAGAGCCCTCTTAGAAGCTCTGTCTTCTCTTCTGGGGCTGGGAGTGTGGCAGGGCCTTGTGGGCCAAGAGGCAGGACAGCTTGGGTTTCAGCCTGGAGCATGCAAGGTGGCAGGAAACAGCTCCCAGGGGTTCTGACAAAGGGGAGGGTGGGCACCCAGAACCCTTCACCCAGAGGGTATACGGACAGGTTTGCTTAAGAACTGCATAGGTCTCGGGGCGCCTGGGTGGCTCAGTGGGTTAAAGCCTCTGCTTTCGGCTCAGGTCATAATCCCAGGGTCCTCGGATCGAGCCCCACATCGGGCTCTTTGCTCTGCGGAGGACCTGCTTCCTCCTCTCTCTCCCTGCCTGCCTCTCTTGCCTACTTGTGATCTCTGTCAAATAAATAAATAGAATCTTAAAAAAAAAAAAAAAAAAAAAAAAGAACTGCATAGGTCTCCACTCCCCACCTGGCTCTGAGGCCTGGGAGAGGGTCCCCTGGCATCACTGTGAGGCTGGGGACATCACGCAGAGTTGGTCCATGTAAGGAGCTCTGTGCTGGGCACGCAGCTGTCCAGCGTATTCTGTGTCTACCCGCACCGGCCCATGAGAGACCAGCCTCACGCCTGGCACCCCCACGGTCCACACCCTTCCCAGACAGGCCCTGCCTCCCTGGAGACTCATCCCCCGCAAGCCTCCCCAATCCCCAGGCCAAGTGCAAAGAAACAGGCTCACACTGGAGTCTCCTTGGCCCGCAGCTTCAATGGGAGGGCTGGACGGCCCCAGAGCACAGGCATGTCACGTGCATGGGGACAGAGTCTAGTGCTGTGAGGGCTGAGGCTGCCAGGCCCGTCTGTGTCCCCACAAGCCCCGCTGTGTCTCCAGCCCTCCTTGCTCTGCCATGAAAATAAACGTGTGCAGTCGTTAGTCTCTCTGCCGTTTCTTGATTCCTTCCCAAACCTCTGCAGGGGCCTTGGCCTTTGCCCCTTGCTCAGAAGGACTGTCCTCCTCAGGGCAGCTACTGCTGCCGCGGTCTCCGCCGTCCTCAGCATCAGGGCTGTGGCCCTCAGACTCGGCCTCGCTGTCGCTGTCACCACTGTCTGCAAGCAGCCTGGAAGGGACAGGTGTGTTGACCGAGGGCACACTTGCTCGACAAAAGCCCAGCTGAGGGCAGATTCTTCTGTTCCCTGGGAAGCCCAAGGACCTACCGGGTGCCAGCCACTGGCCTGTTGGGGTTTGCAAACTCGCGCCCAGAATCCACGTCAAAAGGATCTGAACAGAGAAAGCAAGCAAGAAAGGGACGTACAGGTGAGCTCAGAGCACAACCGAGCCTCCCACATGCTGGGGCAGGAAGCCCTCACCCCCTCAGCTTCTCAAAAGGAGGTGTGGCATGCCTGGATGGTCCTGGCTCCCAACCAGAGGGCTTGCATCCATGCCAGGCCTCACCGATTTCCTCCTCCTCGGGGCGCTCCTTGGCGTGGGCCAGGAACTCCTGCTCGGCCTGGAGTACCTCCTCCGCGCTGCTGCAGGCCGCATACTTGTCCAGGAGCTGGCGGTTCAGGTCTAGGAAGCCCTCGCCCCACTTGAACTTCCGCAGCAAAACGACAGCAAGGTCCGAGAAGCCTGACGGCGCGGACACCAGAAACCCAGCAATGCTGACAACCCATCTCCCACCCCAAGTGTATCCCCGGGACCCTCAGTGCCATCCCCACACCTGAACTCCCCATCAGACACCATCCTACGGTCCAGACGAGCTGCTCGCCCGCCTCTGCCCTGCACGGAGGCCCTCTCGCGGGGCTGCCTGTCCGAGCCTCCACAGGGACCATGGATTCTCTGAGGGCAAGGTGAGGGGTGACAGAGGTGGCGCTGCAGTCCTGGCCTGTCCCCCTCGACCGCCCCACACACCCTCACACTGCTCGCAGGAGGAGATGGCGGAAAACACACTGCTGCCGGTGTGGCCAGACTCAGCGACACGCCGGCACTCACCCAGGATGCAGAAGGTGGCAGCAAAAGCCTCCACACAGGACAGCTTGCGGGGCCGGCCGTAGTTCACGGGGTTGGCAGCGACTAGGTGGGGCAGCAGCCGGACGTGGCTCCCCCGCATCTTCCCAAACGGGGTTTCATCCAGGCGGGCCCAGGAGCAGTCGACGACAGCGACCCCACTCTGTGCCACCAGCTGTCTGTCGGGAGCAGGGGAGGGCTAGGTTCTGGAGAGGACGTCCCCGGAGACTGACCTCTCCAGGGATCCAAGAACATCATTCCCATGCCCCCAAACGACCCCCACAGTGTGTCCCTGCAGCAGACTCCTTTATTCACTCAACACACGTTTACTGGGACCTACTAGATCCTGCGCTAGCCAACGAGGGCAACCTCGACACGCACGCCTCGCGGAGCCCCCCAAGAAGGACGCGCCAGGATCCCGCCCACTCCCCCAACCCCGGCCCCCGCTCCTACCTGTCCGCGGGGGACACGTACTGGGAGCCCACCGGGCTGAGCACGACGCCGCCGAACCTGTGGCCCAGGCGCAGGCAGCGCACCAGACCCAGGCGGGCCAGCTTGCGGCCAGTACAGCGCCGGGGGTCACAGTGGCCCAGCTCCCACATGGCCAGCGTGCAGGGTAGCCGCGCCGGGCCCGAGCTGCCCTCGTCCTCGGCCGCCTCTGGTTCCACGGACGCTGCGCGGGGGCACGGAAGGAGCGAGCCTCAGGCGCAGCTCGTCGGGCCGGCCCCCGGCTCCCCGCCCCGCGGCCCCCGATCGCACCCCACTCACCGCGCAGCGCGGCGCCCACCTCCTCGGCGAAGGCCTCCAGGGAGCGGCCCGCGGGGTGCCGAGCGCGGCTGCCTTCGGTCCCCGGCCTCCGCCCGGCCCTTCTGCGGCCCATGGCGGGCAGCGGAGCCCCTGACACCTGAGGATTCACAGCTCCGCCGCAGGTGAGCCACGAGCGCTCGCGCAGGCGCCGGGCGCCACTTCCGGCCCGGCGGAGCCCACGTGACCGGGCGGCGCCCACGTGACCCCGCGCGCGGCGGAGCGATGGCGGCGGGGCTGGCCGGCTTCCTGCTGCTGCTGGGGCTCGCGGCGCGCGGTAAGTGTCCCTGCGCTCCGGGGCCCCTCGCGTGCGCCGACCCCCCGCCTCCCGCGCGCCTCCTCACCGCCCGCTTCCCCGCAGGGCCCGCGCCCGCCGCTGCCGCCAAGATGAAAGTGGTGGAGGAGCCCAACGCGTTCGGGTGAGCGGCCCCGCGGAGCGCGGCGGGGCGCGGAGGGACAGCCCGAGCCCGGTTGCCGCTGACCCCGCCGCTTCTCGCAGGCTCAACAACCCGTTCCTGCCCCAGACCAGTCGCCTCCAGCCCAAGAAGGATCCTTCACCCGTGTCTGGTGAGTGCGGGGCCCTGGCCGCGCGCATGGGGGCGGCCACGGAGGCGAGCGGGGAGCCGGCGCGGGTGGACGGAGCAGCCTGGGAGGAGGGCCCGGGAAGCGCCCCGGGCGCGTGCGTTCGCTTGTCAGTGCACCGGCGTTAGTGTTTCCAGAACGTTCTGGGACCAATTAAACGGGTTGCCCGGATGAGTTCTCTCTAATTCTTTTTGTGGAGGTGATTTCCGTAAGCCGTTGGGCACTGGCGTCTTCTGTGCTTTTACGTGCCTAAATGTACAAGGAAAAACGTGCAATAATGTGTTTTGGTGCTTTTGGCGCTGTTTTTAAAACGCATCTTTTGCCCTTTTTTGAACAGCGGAGCTGCACAGGTTTGCTCATTTGTGAATCACTGTGTCCTCCTGGTGGGGAGTTCCACCGGCCTCCACGCTTCTCGCTTGATGCTTGGTCTTTTAGAGGACGGCGCTGCGTTCCTTATCCTCAGACGTTCTGTTTAAGCTTGTTGGCCATTAGAAGCAGTGCTGTGCAGAACATCCCTCGCCCGAGTCCGAGCCGTGTGCACGGTTTCCTAAGGCAGGATCCCAGAAGTGGAATCGCGGGGTCGGGAAGCAGAAACCCAGTAGCGTTCTTTTATTGAGCATACTGCGTGGCAGGGTGTGTGGTGGGAATGCAGAAATGAGCAAAACAGAGCGTTTGTTCTCCAGGACGTGACAGTCTAATGGGGGGAGTGTGGCGCGCAGGGTAAACAAAGAAGTAGGGGAAGTGTGGAATGCTTGATGACGAGAAATACTCTGTAGGTGTGGAAAGCAGAGAAAGATACCGTATGTGTGTGAAGAGGTGAGTGTTGTTTTGGTGATTGCCATTTTATTTTATTTTTAACTATTATTAAGTAAACTACACCCATTGTGGGGCTCAAACTCATGACCCCAAGATCAAGAGGCATATGCTCTAGGGACTGAGCCGGTGGGCGCCCCTTGGAATTGACATTTTATTTTATTTTATTTTTAAAGATTTTATTTATTTATTTGACAGATCACAAGTGGGCAGAGAGGCAGACAGAGACAGAGGAGGAAGCAGGCTCCCCGCTGAGCAGAGAGCCCGATGCGGGGCTCGATCCCAGGACCCTGAGATCATGACCTGAGCCGAAGGCAGAGGCTTTAACCTACTGAGCCACCCAGGCGCCCCTAAAACCGTTTGTTTTTAAGGTGGTTTTTTATTTGCTTGTTTGTTTTTTGTTTGTTTGTTTTTAAATTTTTTTTTAAGATTTTATTTATTTATTTGAGAGAGAGGCAGTGAGAGAGCATGAGCGAGGAGAAGGCCAGAGGGAGAAGCAGACTCCCCGCGGAGCTGGGAGCCCGATGCGGGACTCGATCCCGGGTCTCCGGGATCATGACCTGAGCCGAAGGCAGTCGTCCAACCAACTGAGCCACCCAGGCGTCCCTGCTTGTTTGTTTTTAAGATTTATTTTAGAGAAAGAGCTCACAGCAAGGTGGGGGGTGCTGAGAGGGGCAGGGGGAGAGAATCCTGAGTAAACCCCTCACTGAGCCCGGAGCCCCACCTGGGGCTCGATCTCATGACCCTGAGATCGAGACCTGAGCCGAAATCAAGAGTTGGGCGCTCAGGTGATGGCACCCCCCAGGCATCCGATTTTATGTATATATATATATATATATTTTTTTTTACGGGGATAGCACCGTTTATTAAGAAAGATCAAGACATGGGGCACCTGGGTGGCTCAGTGGGTTAAGCCTCTGCCTTCGGCTCAGGTCATGATCCCAGCGTGATCCCGGGGAGTCCTTGCTCGGCAGGGAGCCTGCTTCTCCCTCTGCCTGCCACTCTGTCTGCCTGTGCTCACTCGCTCTCTTTCTCTCTGACAAATAAATAAATTTAATAAAAAAAAAAAAAGATCAAGACAAAGACCACAGGAGGGTCCCTTCTAGGACACAGAGGCTAGGCGTCCTGAACCCCCCATCTGCGGGCCGCTAGTGGGGAGGTCACGTGCCCCCAGCTGGGCCCTCAGGCTCCCGGAGATGGGGCAGGGCTGTCATGTCCCCTTCCTGTCCCTCCCAGTCATGAGTCCTGGCATCCCCCACTCAAGGCACTAGCTCTTTTCAACCACCTCTGCCCTCCTCCCCCCATGTCCCCTGGGCCTTCACTTCTAGATCAGTGGGGGGATATGGCCTGGTGTGGGCGGGGAGAGTCTCTGAGTGCTGGGCTCTGCCTATATCAGCTCCTGGGAAGAGCTGGGGTAGAGTTTCCCTTGCCTCGCCTCTAAGGGGCAGCGGCCCTGGGCCAGGTGTTGGGGGTGGGGTGGGGTGGGGGGCTGCAGGCCAGGAGGGCTCAGTGGGAGGTGGAGGCTGCCAGGGGCAGGTGGCCCGACTGGTTAGGCAGAAGTGAAAGGGGCTGGGACATGGGCTGGTGGTGGTAGGAGGCGGGGAGGTGGCCTGCCCAGGGGTGAGCTGCCTTTTGTTCCATGGTTGGCACTAAAGAGCTTTCCCCACCCAGAGGAGGGTGGCAAAGGCAATTGCGAGGCCCCCTGCTCCAGGGAGCTGGTGAGGCACCAGGCTGTGGGCCGTGGTTGGCTCTTGTAGGACTGAGGGCTGCCGGAGGGCCGTGGGACGGGGACAGCCCAGCTCTGTGGGGGGAGGGCAGGCGCCCGATTTTTATTTGAGTTTGAACAGTTTTGTGATAGGGCCAGTTGGGAGCATGTGGGAAAGTGGCAGGAAGGACGCGGAGACCGCCAGTCCCGCTGAGGCCATCACGCCGCGGCTGATCTCACGGCTCAGATCGTTTGTAAATCTTTCCGTGTGGACGTCCTAAGAGCATAGCCACATTATTTTTGTCACACTTAAGAAAAGATGAGCACTAATTCCTTCGGTAAAAATCCATCCGTGCTTCAGGTGTCTGATGGTCTCCCGTGTTCAGGAGCTGGTTTGTGCAAGTCCGTGTTCCGCCCTGTGTGTCGTGGCCTCGTGCATTGCGTGTCCGGATCTAGAGCTCCGCCCCGTTTCCTCACACCTTCTTTATTGAAGAAATTGGGCCATTTGTTTCCCACATGCTGAGTTTTGTTCACTGTGTTCCCGTGGAGCTTAAGAGTCAGGCTTCCTGTTGGCTGGAGGAAAGACCCTTGTTTTTGTTTTTCCCTTTCCGGTCCTTAGTCTTTTCCGCCTCTAGCTTGGGCCGGACCTGTGCCGCCGAGCAGCCTCCCTCCCTCCGCGCTCCTTGCCCGGCGCCCCTCTGTCGGCTGGGGTGTCCGCTGTCGCCAGGGGAGACGAGGTGCCCGGCTCGGCCTGCCCGGCCACACTCTGCGGCGCGCAGGGGCTCTGCTGCACACGTTGAGGCGATTGGAGTTCGCTGTCTTGGGCTGTTTATCCAGCGGCGAGTGTGAATCCCTGAATGCCGAGCCGACCTGTATCCTTGCCGTGAACCCCACTCAGCCGTGATGAGTACGTGTTTTATATACTTATGCACTTAAGTTAGTATTGCTGATCTGCTTTTCATTTCCAGAATTTCAGTTTTTTTCTGTTTTTTTGCGTGACGGCTGAGACTGTCGGTTCCTTTCCCGTTACTCCTTTGAGCACCTGTAGTAGCTGCTTGAAAATTCTCTTCTGCTTTCAGCACCCGCGCCGTCGTGTGGCTAGACCCGCCGGAGTTTTCCTTTTCACTCGGGCATGGGTCACAGTGCCTGGGCACTCGCACAGCTCGTGTTTCTGGAGTGAGTTCTTGATGTGGGCGCAGCTGTGCTCCTTTGTGGGTTTTTTTGTTTTCATTTTTTTGTTTGCTTTTTCTTTTTTGTTTTCATTTTTTGAAATTAACATATGATGTATTATTGTATACAATAATATTGTATGTATTGTATACATATACAATAAGATGTATACATATACCCAGGATGTATCCCCTGGGGTGCAGGTCTGTGAATCATCAGGCATGTCTCACAGCACTCACCATAGCACATAATCCTTCCATGTCCATCACCCAGCCACCCTACCCTACCCCTATCCCCCTGGCAGCGCTCAGTTTGTTTCCTGAGATTGAGTCTTTTTTTTTTTTTAATATTTTATTTATTTATTTGTCGGAGAGAGAGCAAGAGCGAGCATATGCAGACAGAGAGGCAGGCAGAGGCAGAGAGAGAAGCAGGCTTCCTGCCAAGCAAGGAGCCCGATGTGAGACTCGATCCCAGGACGCTGGGATCATGACCTGAGCCGAAGGCAGAGGCTTAACCCACTGAGCCACCCAGGTGTCCGGATTAAGAGTCTCTTACGGTTTGTTTCCCTCCCTGGTCCCATCTTGTTTCATTTTTTCCCTCCCTCCCCCCCCCCCACACCCCACCCTGGCTCTCAAATTCCTCATATCAGAGGGATTATATGATAATTGTCTTTCTCTGACTTATTTCACTAAGCATATTACCCTCTAGTTCCATCCACCTCGTTGCAAATGGCAAGATTTTGTTTCTTTTGATGGCTGCATAGTATCCCGTTGTACGTATATACCACATCTTTTTTTTTTTTTTTAAGATTCTATTTATTTGTTTATTTGATAGAGATTACAAGTAGGCAAGAGAGGCAGGCAGGGAGAGAGAGGAGGAAGCAGGCTCTCCGTGGAGCAGAGAGCGTGATGCGGGGCTCGATCCCAGGACCTTGGGATCACGACCTGAGCCGAAGGCAGAGGCTTTAACCCACTGAGCCACCCAGGCGCCCCACATCTTCTTTATCCATTCATCTGTTGACGGACATGTAGGTTCTCTCCAAGTGATGAAGTCTTAGACCGTAGGTGAGGTTCGGTGCGGGGGGGTCTGGGGCTGACGACTCAGAATTCTTGAGACATCTTTGGTGCAAAATGGTGGTTTATTGAAGCACAGGGACAGGACCCGTGGGCAGGAAGAGCTGCTGCCCCCGGGGCTGTGAGGGGTGGTCCCTTATATGCTTGCAAGTAGGGAGGGGGTCAGGGATGGCCCAAGTCTCTGAGGAGTTTTGGAAGCACGGTTTCCAGGACCTCGAGGGGCTGGCTGTTGTTGGGGAAAAGGTCATTCATTACCAGTAATAAGACCCGTGTCGTGAGACTCGTGAGATGCGTGTCCGTGGGCCACATGCTTGGGGGTGTTCGCACTACCCTGGGCGGCTCAGAGGTCGTTTCCTAAGGAGTTGTTAACGCAGGCTTCAGGATCTTGGTTGGGGGCAGGGGTCGGTCAGGCTAGGACTGCCCGTTGCCCTTAGCAGAGCCTTAAGGGGGACGCAGTTGAGTCCCTAGAGGACGCCACGCTGCCTGCTTCTAGGGCCTGTCAGCGGGTAAGGAAATTCGGTAATCTTTCTTCTGCCTTGTTTCCCACATCATTCCCCTCCGAACAGTTTTGACCCGTACCTCTTCGAGGTTGTTGAGGGCAGAAGGTCTCACCTTCCATAACTTCTTCCTGCTGAGGCGGCGCGTGGAGCTGTCCCTGCCCGCGGTCAGCAGCGCTCAGTTGAGCGTGCGGGCGAGCCACGAGAGACGGGGGCGGCTGAGTCCTGCGCTGACAGCGAAGAGCGGGGTGTGTGGGGTTACGGGTCGTCTGTTGTCGGGGAGCCGTTGCAGCCGCGGAGTCTCGGCCCAAGTGGAGAAACACTGAAGAAGGCGACACATGAAGATTAGCAAGGCTGTAAGAGGGAGAAGTCCGCAAAGGAGATCGTTAATCGCCGACCGTAGTCCTCCTTTAAACCAGGAGCTTAACCGATCCCTGAGAGAGAGAGAAGCCTCCTGCAGAGCTCCGGTCTGGGCGTTCGTGTCTCTCCAGTCCTGTGCCGTTCCGTGGTGATGTGGGGGGTACACACAGCTCTCCGCCCTGACGATGGCCCCTGTCCCGTGGACCGCCGCGCGCCTGTGCCTCTTCGATACTGGGAAGGGAGATGCCGTTTCGTGACTCACTGAGAGCCTTCACGGTGTAGTTACGAAGGGCTTCTCCCTGCCAGATGGCCCCCTCTGGCCCTGCGGACAGAGCAGAAACGGATGGGAAGTGGTGATACCGTTTAGAAACATCGTGTCCATCTTTGCTTTAAACTGGGGAGATTAGCCGCGGTGGTGGGGGTTTTGGTAATGCGTCCGTGACTCCGGGCAAACCCTAAGGCGCAGCGGCCTGTCCCCACCCTGCAGGAAGCCGGGGCCCCAGCTAGTTCACGGGAACGCCAGTGGGTTCCATTTGGCGCTGGCGTGTGACGCCGGGTCGCCTTACCCGGTCAGTAGCAAACCAGTCGGTGGCCGGGAGCACTGTTATGTGGGGACACGCTTCTAATGCTGGCCGTCCCAGGCATCGTGCGTTTACTTGTACAAGTATCGTGTGTAGGATGTCCTTGCTCCCAGCATAAAACTGCCTTGTGACTGAGCTGTCCTGTAGCAGCTGTGAGCCACCAGCAAGGATCCCAGGTCTGAGGCACGCCCTGCTCAGGACCGTGACCAGTGGGGTTTGTAGCTGCGGCCCTGGTTGGTGGGGGTTAATTTGTGGGTTTGTGAGGTCAGTTAGGACTTTAATAGTTTGAGGACGTGAGAAGGCTTGATTACATCCTGGTGTCTTACCGACTGTGGGCCAGGAAGGAACTTGTTGATTAGTGACAGCTTTATCCCGACACACACTGTCCCCACATATTGTTTCTGAAACACAGTCACGTAGAGGGTGCCGGTCTGTGCGCTGCGAAGGGGCCCCCAGGGTAGCCCAGACGTACTGGCCACGGCACCATTGCCCATGCCCAGCACCCCGTTTCATTCTGCAGCTCACTGTGGTGCTGTGCCCGCTGTAGAAAGGAGCTGTCAGGACAGGCGAGAGGAACATAAAGAGAAGAAACACGGCCTTCATTTTCGTTGAAGAGCAGTTTGAGGTCTTGTACGAGTTTGCAGGAGTCAGAAGGCCCGCAGTCTGCTCACCGGGCTCCCGTGCCGGACGTGCAGCCTTTATTCGAGGTACCCGAGCCCGTGGAGCCTTCCTGCTTTACCACAGTGGAAGTCCATGGATGACCCAGTAGAACCTTTCCGTTTTGGATGTAGGTTTGCTGCTCTAGCCGACTTCCAGTTTTCTCAGTGAGACATGCCTCCGGGACTCACACGGGGCGGGTTTTCAGTTGTGGTCGAGTCAGGTTTGGGGAGTAAATGATGAGTAGACGCGTTGAGTAACTCGTGAAGTAAGCCAGCTTCCAGTGAGTAATTCAGTAAAGCATTATAATCTTCATGTAATAACAGATCTGCAGAGAGAAGTGGTTTCCCCCACAGTAACTCCGGAGGGCTGAGTCCCCGAGGTCGTTTCGAAGCAGTCCTTACCCTGAAAAGTCCTGATGGCAAGAGAGTGACCCGATTTTCCTGGGTTTCTAGACTGACTTTAACAAGATGGCATTTTAGAGTTTGATCAGCCTTTTCTACTCCCGGAGGATCGTGGATGCCAGGCTGAATGCGGGAAATAATTTTTAACGCTTGGGCTGTTTGTTGAGTTATTTGAGAGTAAAAGGAGGACAGTTGTCACTCCGGAAAGATTGGGGAAGGCCGAATCTAGGAATAATGTCCCACAATAACATCCTGGTTACCTCTACGGCTCTTCAGTGTCCCAAGGAAAGGCCTTGACACATCCAGTGAAGGTATCAACAACACTAAGAGAAACTTGCAGCCTTTTCAAGGTGACATTTGTGAGAAATCAAGTTGCCAGTCCTCTCCTGGAGAGGATCCATGCCTTTGGGCTGGTTTTGAGAGAGCAGGAGGGCGAGCTGTGCCTTCCGGATTTACCTGGGCGCAGAGAATACAGGATCGGCCGACCTGTTTTATCGCGGCTTTTAGGTTTACTCCATCAAATGTATTTTTCTTTTTTTTTTTTAAAGATTTTATTTATTTATTGACAGGGATCACAAGTAGCCAGAGCGGCAGGCGGAGAGAGGGGGAAGCAGGCTCCGATGTGGGGCTCGATGCGGGGCTCGATCCCAGGACCCTGGGACCACGACCCGAGCCGAAGGCAGAGGCTTCAACCCACCGAGCCACCAGGCGCCCCAAGGGTATAGAATCCTTATCAGTGGTCTCCTGTGTGGCGCCGCAGGTTGGCCGTCTACAGGTTGACTCCCCGGCCCTTCGGACGAGGGCATCTCACGGAGATCCTTGCTGAGTGCGGCTCCGAGTGGGTGAGGACTGTTTCTGCATCCCTGTGGCAAGGCCGTCCAGGTTAATTGAGCAGCCCGTGGCCTTGACGGTGAGGTCCATGCAAAGGCGGACAGCGGCTGCGTCTCCTCCCTTAGTGGGATGCAAAACCAGGCGTCTTCTGAGTCACGTCCCGTAACCCAGTCGGCGCCACCAGGGACGCGGCGAGAGCAGTGTCCGGACTCGGCACACCGGCATGAGCAGGCGTTACTGCCGCATTCACAGCTCTCAGGTCTTGGACCATCTGATAGTCCCCATTTGGTTTTTTTACTGGTGAAACTGGGGTGTCCTAAGGAGACTGACCAGGCTTTAAAATGCCAAGTCTGAGAAACCAGTAAGCGCTTGTAAGCCAGCTTCGGCCTCAGGTTTGAGGGGGTTTTGCTTTTATGACGTATATGGGTTGGGTCTTTCAGGACCACCTTGACGGGTTGGGCTGTGAGAGCCCGTCCTGGGATACCCCAGTCCCAGACCTGTGGGCTTCCTTCCTTGCAAACACTGGAGGGGGTCGTAGGGTATGGCCTGAGCTCTCCAGACGTTAGAGAAACAAGCTGTCGCCCTCCGTAGGGAGAGCGCATAGGCCACCCGGTTTATCCATGAAGTCTCATCCGCGTGATGGGTGGGACCCGACGGAGGGACTGGAAACCCTGAGCGACCAGCCGACTCTTGTGCCTACAGGTTAAAGGCACTGCCTGGCGGCACGTCTCAGTTTCTCCTTCTGTGCCAGCACTTGGAAGGTTAGAAGAACGGGTGGGGCCGGAGTGCTGAGGACGGCCAGAGGACGAGGCTCCTGTACCCATAAGATAACTGATCCCCTCCCACATCCAGGGTGACCCGGGGCTCGGCCGTCTTGATGGCAGAGGGAGCCGGCCCAGCCGCAGGGCCCCGCCGGCTCCTCCAGCTCCGGCTCTCGGGCAGGGAAGCGAGTTCCTGTCTCCCTCTCCCTGGAGAGGAGGACGGTCTCTCTTCCAGTGCCCTGTGTCTCTACAGCCCGCACACGGCCCTGGTGGAGCGCGCGCGTCCGCGGCGTCTCCGCTCCCGTGTCCGGTCTGGGCACGCGTATGGCAGGGGAGTCCCCAGTTCTTCGTCTGGTGCCGCGGGGCACCCGCAGTGGCAGCCCCGCTCGGCGGCGCCTCCTCACCCTGCAGCTCAGCCCTGCGCTCCTTTTCTTGCCTTAAGGCCGTATCTCTGTTATTAAGGCCTGGGGTCTCTGTGTCTAGTGGGCGCTGGATGGGAGTTTGAGGGCCTAAAGCCATTTCAGTTCGTTTTCGACGGGTGCCGGGTGCCGACTGGCCTAGAAAACGCGTCTTTAATCCGGTCTCCGCCTCGGCCGGCGTCCCTGACGCAGGGCGGGAGTTGCATCAGCTCCTTGTGTGACCGCCTGAGCGTGATCCGAGTTCACAGGGTTAGGAAACCCTTTTTCCATTCCTTCTGTTAAGCGATCGTGAGGTCTCGTTTTCCTCCGCCCGGACTCTCCTCCGGGTAGTTCGTGTGCTCCGGCGCGAGGGCCAGCAGCACCCCGGCCGGCAGCGACCCGACCTCCCCCAGCCGCTCGTCAGCAAAGCCCTGTGCCGCCTCCCAGACTCGTTTCTTCTCCTCAGGGGTGCGACGGCGACTTAAAATGATACGTACATCCTTCCCGGTGCCCCCGAACATAATAGGCCCTTCCCGAAGCCTTCAGTACAGTGAGAAGGATTGTCAGAATGTCGCCCTGAGCCAGGTCTGCTGTGGAGGACGGGCCGCGGGCCCTCATTGTGCCACGACTCCATGAGCACCTTCCCGAGGAGGAAGCTCCCCACCCGCAGCCCGAGCTCCTGGTCTGTCCAGCGGGGCTGGGGGCAAGGGGCCTTGGGGTTTGGAAGGAGGGGGGAGAGCAGCGGCGCCGGTGTCCTCCCTCGTCGGGCTGGCCGGCCGTTCCTCCGGCATCCCGGCTTGGTGGAGCGGAATTGGCCTGTTGAGACAGTCACCGTCCAGACCGTCCGCGGCGGGGGGGTCTGTTAGCCGGGCTGGGGGTGACACGCTCTACGAGAGGCCCAGACCCCGATCTAGGACCATAAGGGCTTGGACGTAGGGGACTTCAGTCCAGTTGCCCTTTTCCTTGCAAAAGAGGTCTGATAGATTGAGTGAGACTTAATGTCCCATGTACGGGCCACTTCTCATCTCCTAAGGAGTACTGAGGCCATTCAGTGTTACCGAAGACGACCACTCTTTTTTCCCTCAAATCTGCAGTCCAGATTGTTTCCAGTGGGTCAGAAGGCGTCCCAAAGGAGAACCCTTGGGAGCAGAATTAGAGAATCCCATGTTCCTAGAAAAGTGAGAAGGTCCATTATCACAACCCCCCCGACTCCCGGGTCCATTATCACAGTCGGGGGGGGGGGACTCCCGGGCGGCGTCCCATGCAGGATGTGTCCGAGGTGTCAAAAGCCACCAGAGGCGTCCCTCACACAAGGCATCGCTACGGAGCCTTCCAGGAAGGCACAGGGGTGCCGGCGCCCTTCCCCTGCCCCATCGCATCCTAGGCTGCCGACGGGTGCCTGGTGAACGGACTCAAATACCGTGCTGCGCCGCGCCATCGTCTGTCCTGCAGGTTGCATACTGTCTCGCCATTTTTTTTTTTTAAGATTTTATTTTTTTATTTGGCAGAGAGGCAGGCAGAGAGAGAGAGAGAAAGAGGGAAGCAGGCTCCCTGCTGAGCAGAGAGCCCGATGCGGGACTTGATCCCAGGACCCTGAGATCATGACCTGAGCCGAAGGCAGAGGCTTCAACCCACTGAGCCACCCAGGCGCCCTAAGGTTGTTTTTTTTAAAGACTATTTGTTTGTCAGAGAGAGAAGGCGAGAGTGAGGGCACAAGCAGGGGGAGCAGCAGAGGGGGAAGCAGCTTCCTGTAGAGGAGGGAGCCCGATGCGGCACTCCATCCAGGACCCCAGGATCATGGCCTGAGCCGAAGGCAGTTGCTTCGCTGACCCAGCCACCCTCTGCTTTTCCTACGCAGATGAGGATGTCTGCGGCCGTTCCGGCTAACTCCTGAAGCGCCTGCTCTTCACTCAGGGAGAGGGGCCTCCTGTGAGGCCACGCCCCCCGTTGCACAGACAGGCGCCCGCGTTCATGCGGTTCTCACGGGACGCTGCGGGCAGGTGTGCGCAGACCGCCCTCCCGACCAGCGAGGGCCCCGTCGGCGGGTCCTCTGTAACCTGCAGGGAAAGCAGATCGGGAACGTGCCCGGGCTTGCAGGCGCGCAGGCCGTGTGGCGTGTGGTCCGGCGGCCGTGCGACGGCAGGACGAGCGGCCCGGTGTGCGCCTCCGGATCCCGACCCAGGCCGGCGGTCTTCCCGTGCGGCCGTCCTGACGCGGGGCCGCGGCTCCCCGGGTGAGGCGTGGAGCTGCCTCACAGAACCCCCTCCGCAGCCCTCGGCCCGTTTCCGACGGGGTCGCCGGTCCAGCTCTGTGTCACTCTGGCTGTGCCCCCGAGGCGCGCGAGTCCTAAAAATCCCAAGGCCGGCTCTTCAGTGTCGTTTCTCAGAGTGCCTCTGGGGTCAGAGCCCGCGAAGCCGTTGGGGACGCGGTGTCGTAAGGCTCCCCCTCTGGTTTTCTACTACGCTTTAGGCTTAGCCTCAGACCCACCCGGCGTTACTTGGTACGTGGCGTAAAGGAAGGTTCCGTGTCCTGCATCTGCTTTCCTCTCCCGGCGCCGCTTACTGAGAAGACGGCCCTTTCCGCACCGAGTGGGCTTGACGTCAGGGCGTGGGGACGAACGTTCTGGACTGCGGGCTCCTGGCGGTTCCGAAGCACAGTTTGGAACCAGGGATTGAGTTTTTCAGTTTCGTTCTTTTCCTCTAAGATAGTTCTGGCTATTTGGGGTTCTTCAGATTCCACTTTAATTTTACGATGGGTTTTCCCATTTCTGCAAAGAAACGTTACTGGGATTTTGATACAGGTCGAATCACGTCATTTCGGGCAGTTGTCACATCTTAGGATTGAGGTTTCCCGCCCGCGAACACGGGCTTCTGTCCGTGCGTGTGCATCTCTGATCGCGGCCGCGGGGTCCACGGTCAGCACGTCCTCCGCCTCGCCGGCGCTCTTCCACGCGGAACTGCGTGGCGTGCTTTCTGGATTGTTCGTGTAGGGAAAACACGCCGCCGTTCGCAGCGTTGTGTCCTGCGACATCGTGAACAGACTTGGGGACTCCGTCATGGCCACGTCACTGTATTTCTTCTTTTCCAGTTCAGATGCCTTTTCTTTCTCTGGTGCCCGACTGCTCTGGCGGGAACGGGCCGCGCGGGAGTCTCGTGCCGTGCGTCTCGGGCAGGACACGCGCTGTGGGGTCTGCCTCGGCGGCACCGGCCTCTTCCGTGCTCACGGGCCGCTGCTCCGGAAGGGCCGAAGTCCGCGGCTGCTGCGTTGCTGGAGGTGCGGGCGCTCGTGCTGCGGACGAGCCCCCTGGGATGGAGCGGGCCCCCCGGGCTGCTGGCGGAGGGCATCGGCGGTGTTTTCGGTGAGGATTCTCCGCAGTCGTGCTCGTCGTGGATCTCTGTGACTTTGGTGCTGCGGTGACGCTGGCACCGGAGGCTCTGGGGACGCGTGGGGAGGACAGAGTGGCTGTGTCTCCAGGACCGCGTGCACGTCACACGGGTCGGCTGCCGGCGTGTGCTTCTCCCGGCGTCTCGTGTATGCGGGTCCGGCCAAAGGCCGTGGAGTCTGCTGGGCTCCCTGAAGAACCAGTGTCGCGTTGGCCGGCCTCTCTCTGGCCTCTGCCCCGTCTGTCTGTCCCGACGCCAGCCGTGCGTCTGGCGAGCCCCTGGTCTAGTCTCCGACGCCGTGAAGACTCGGGCTCTGCTCGTGGCCCGAGTCAGCCGCACCCGTGAGCGCCGGAGGCCTGTGGTCCGGGCTTCGTTTAGGGATTTCCGATTTCCCTTGTGACTTCCCGTGTGACCCGCAGTGGAGGCGGCTTTCCAGAGCTCGTGAGCTCCGTCTCCCGGGGCTGCGGCTGGAGCGTCCGTGTCTCCGACGACTCCCGTGCGGGCGGGCACGGCCTGGCCCGGCGGCTTCTCTGTCCCTCGTTGCTCTGTGGACGTTTTCTTCCAGGCGACAGGCTCAACGTCACTCCTCTTTCCACGTGTGCCTTTTCCTCGTCTGTCTTCTCTGTGGAAGCCACGAGGGTTAAGGACATCGGACACCATTAAATTCTGAGATTTTCCCTTTGTGCCCTACGCATACTTGGGTTGGCTCCGCCCTCCCCCAGCCTGGGCCCCGGCCCTGCAGGCGACCCCGTTGGACACTCGGTGCCCCAGCAGAGGCCGGTGCTGTCGTCTGTGAGTGACCATCATGGGACCCTGCGGGCCGTGGATTCACGCTTCCCGGAGAGGCGCACAGACCTCATTCCGTCTGGAGGGGCGCCCCAGGCCGTCGTCACTCCGTCCCCGTCGGGCAGGGCTGTTCCAGACGTGCCGCCGCCTTTCTCGAGGGCCATGCGGTTGGGGTCGGAGCCTCGCCGGCCCGCGTTCAGCGAGCTGCCCGCGCTGCGGGCTTCATGGCTTCTCTCCGGCTGTGCCCGGGGCTCGCAGCGGCCGTTTCTGCCGGCGCTCCGTCCCCTCACCGGCCTCTCCCGGCGCCTTCCTCTAACGTCGGTCTTTGTCCGTGTCCCTTCCGTTCTTGGCGCTTAAGACCGTCTGGACGTCTCCCAAGTCCAGCGTCTGGTTGCTCCCGGGAGGGTTCTGTCCCCCTTCCCTTGGGCACGGCCATGCTGTCCTGGCGCCCCGTGCGAATTGGGACACCCGGGCGGGCGCCCTGCGCCCGGCTGCTCTTGGAGGCCCGCCCTTCCCGCTCTGCTCCCGGCCCCACCGAGAGCTCCTGCCGAGCTCTGCGCCCCCTGCGGCTCCCGGGAGCCTGTGCTCCCCTTTCCTGCTGGAGATCGAGTCAGGCAAAGTGGAGAGCGGTCCCGGGGCAGCCCCCCGCCAGTTCGCCGGCGCAGGCAAACCGCTCCTCACGAGCACGCTGGGCCACTGGGTGCAAAACTGGGTCCGTGCTCGGTCGTCGGTCCCCTCTGTGCTCCAAGGCCTCCCGCAAGGCCGGGTGCACTGGCTTCTGGCTCTCTGCCTGCCCTCCCATCCCCGCCACTGCTGGCCCCGCAGGCGCGCCCGCCCACCTGCCCCACGCCGCACTCGGCCCGTCTGCTTTCTCCCAGGGCCCGCGCACCTCTTCAGGCTTTCTGGCAAGTGCTTCAGCCTGCTGGAGTCCACGTGAGTGAGCTGGGTCCCGGGGGCGGGGGGCGGGGCGGCCGCTGGGACCCCCCTGACCCGCCTGTGCCCCCAGGTACAAGTACGAGTTCTGCCCGTTCCACAACGTGACGCAGCACGAGCAGACCTTCCGCTGGAACGCCTACAGCGGGATCCTGGGGTGAGCGGGGGGCCCCGGGGCTCTGGGCGGGCGCCCCCCTCTCCCGCCCCGCCTCACGCGCTCCGTTCGCCCTCAGCATCTGGCACGAGTGGGAAATCGTCAACAGCACCTTCCGGGCCATGTGGATGCGTGACGGCGACTCGTGCCACACCCGGAGCCGGCAGAGCAAGGTGGGGCTGTGGGGAAAGGCTGGAGGGTGCGGGCACCGGCTGTCCCCACAGGTGGAGCTGCCCACCGGCTGTCCCCATCCCCACAGGTGGAGCTGACCTGTGGAAAAAGCCACCGCCTGGCCCATGTGTCCGAGCCGAGCACCTGCGTCTACGCGCTGACGTTCGAGACGCCCCTAGTCTGCCACCCACACTCGTTGTTAGGTAGGACCCCCAGCCGGCCGGGCAGCGGGGGGGGTGTCGGGGGGGAGCCGAGGAACGGGGCTCAGCCGGCCTCTGTTGGACCCTAGTGTACCCCGCGCTGCCCCCGGCCCTGCAGCAGCGGTGGGACCAGGCGGAGCAGGACCTGGCCGACGAGCTCATCACGGCGCAGGTGAGGTGTGGGGCGGGCACCCCCTCCCCGAGGCACAGTGCGGCCCGGAGCTGGCTGTTCCCTTCTCCCCCGTCCCCAGGGCTACAGCAAGGTGCTCCGGGCACTTTTTGAGGACGCCGGCTACCTGAGGCCCCTAGAAGAAGGTGAGTCGGCGGAGGAAGGAGCGGTCAAGGACCCGGTGTTCCAGACCTTAGAGAGCTGCAGTGAGGTAGGGACGGGGCAGGGTGCCCAGCCCCGAGATGGCCCCCAGCACTGGGCCGCACCCCTGCCCTCGGGGCTCGTCTGGCGCAGGCGCACAGAGAGCTGGTGAGGGAGCTGCGGAGACTGCAGAGCCTGCTGACGCAGCACGGCGTCCCCCACGCCAGGCCTGCGGGTGAGTCGTGCCCCGTCCGGGGCCCTGGCTCCCTGGGGACCTGCGGCCTGTGGACCACGCCTTGTGCTGACTCCTGTCGCTCCTTGTTCTGGCAGAAACTTCCAGCTCCGAGCACGTGGGCCCCAAGACACCCACAGACGGGACAGCAGAGCAGCTACGAGGTGACCCAGGACTGCGTGGGACTACTTTGTGACCCCAGCCAGGCCAAGGGCGGCACCAGACCCGTGGGGGTGGGGGTGGGCGGTGGGAGCCGCTTCCTCTGGGGCCCCAGAGGCTCGGCTCAGAGAGGCAGACAAAATAAAGATTCAATGTTTTAATTCCTGTACTGATAAAAATAATTCCATGAGTTCTGTAAACCGTTGCATAAATGCTGTAGTGTAAAAAATTTAAACAAGTATTAACTCGGAACAATTCACTACAAGTAAATGATTATGCATTATAAATACTACTTTCTGGGTTAAAGTTCCATTCCGGTAACGTTCTCATGTAAATACTCAGAACATAAGCGGAGGCCTCCATAAATTACTCCCCACGAAGCAGCCACACTGAGCGGGGTCTCCTGCGACCCCAGTTACACCAGCAGCGGGGGCGAGACGCGGCCGTGACCACGAGCGCCGAGAGGCGGAAGCAGCTGCAGCCGGCACCGCGGCCGCCCACCCGCAGGTCAGCCGAGGCCACCCCCAGGGCTGGGGCTGCCCACCCACGGGGCGGGAAGGACCCCAACAGGCGGTGCCCCGGGGGCCCACTCGGGAGGTTCTCTGGGTCCCCGTGACGCCGTGGCTCCCGCCTCGCCCGCCGCACGGCAAGAACCAACCAGAGCAACCTCTACAGACCTCAAGCTCAACTGCCTGCCCTCAGTCGCCCACAATTTGAAAAGGTCTAGACTAGGTACTGATGATAAACATTGTCCCGTTTCCCAAAAATGACCAAAGGCCTGAAATGGGAAACAATGCATAAATATTAATAAAAATAAAGAATTTTAAACGGTGATAACAGTAGCACAAAATATACGTCATTTCTAAGAGCTAATAAGTCACCACCATATTAAAAACAAAGTAGATCCACTAAAACCAAGTCAGCAGTCACCTTTCACAGCGGGCCAGCTGCGGAATGTCGCGGAGCCGCCCTGGCAATGAGAGCTATGGGTACGTCTTAACCAAGGTTTTGAACCTCTTACTCTACTAAATATTTGGTTACTGATAAGAATTTTTACCGAGCCACTTACAAAACGCTATGAAAAGTCTTTGGCAAAGCCACGTGTGGGCCCAGACCTCCAAGCCAGAGGGGCCGCACCTGTCCCCGCCGCCCTCTACGGCTGTCGCGAGGAGAACCAAGTCTGGGCCGACTACACACATCCTCTGCTTCTCCCCAGATTTCTAGGAAAAGGACCCAGCGCAGACCAGAGAAGATTCAGGTTGTCCCCAAAACCACACCTGTTCTCAGGAGCATTTCTCCTGGGGCCAGGTGGCTGGACTCTCCCTGCAAGCCTGGGGTCACCTGAGTGACCCTGGTGATCCCCCGGGCTACCCCGCAGCGGGGGAGGTGAGTCTCTGGCCTCAGGCCGCCCAACTGGGGGCCTGGCAGGCTCCTGAGGCTGTAGAGGCTCAGGGACGGCTTTGCGAGATGAACGGGAGAGCCTCCGCCGTCAGGCCCCTGGGAGGCCCCTGGGAGCAGCAAGCCGGAGGGAAGGGCCTCGTCTGCCCCTCGTGTGAGGCTCAGGCACTTAGACGAGCGGGGCTCGGCGCCCAGCGCCACTGCACGCTCCTGGCCTAGAAACCAGTTAGCGAGCGCGCACAGGGTGAGGGGCCTTCTGCGAACCGAACGCCTCTTCCGGCGTCACTGCTAGAGACACTGTCTGCACTTAATTGGAAAACTAAAAAAATTAGGCATTTCTCACTACTAGATAAACGCTCATTTCCTAAGTACTAATTTCAGAATAGGAAGTCTAAGAGCTTTACCATACCACGGATTAACGAGGGACGGATAGGAAACGGTGCAAGTTCACAGTCCACGTATAAAGCTTTGCGTTATCGCGTATTAAAAAACCACGAACCTAGGAAGCAGCTTACGGCAACTCAGTGTAACGCCCCCAGTTTACAAAGTGCTTGGCAGGGTCCCCTGCGTCATTCCTGAGTCCGTGGGGCCGGCCGGGCTCCGGGGGGTGCGCCCGTGAGGCTGCAGATGCAGGAACAGTCACCATGGGAGGGGCTGGCCCTCGCAGAAGGGGCAGGGGGGCGCGCCCGCACCGCAGGGCTCGCAGAGCACGCGCTGCTGGCAGGGCTGGAGGACGGTGCCGCGGGCGCGCTCCCGGCACACGGCGCATTGCTTGGCTCGCAGCTGGAAGATCACCTGCAGGGCGAGACAGGGGAGGGGGGGGGGGGGTTAGGGTCGGCGGCCTGCTGCGGCGGACCCGAGGCCCCAGGAAAACCACGGACGGGGCCTCCTCGGGACGTTGGGGAAGGCGGCCCCGGCTGCAGAGTCAGGGCCGGGGACCCCTCACAAGACCCAGGAGCTGAGCAGCTGCACGGGAGGGGGCAGCCCGGCAGGTGGCCACCTCATGGGGCCAGGACCACGTGGATGGCCCAAACCGCGCCCTGTGGTCAGCAGGCTTGAGGGGCTGGGCTCGTGGACACCCTGACTCGGGACCTGGACCTCCAGCCAAGAGGGCAGGCAGAGCCTGGGGGGCTGTTCGGCCACGGGAGGGGGACAGTGTGTGAGGGCCGTGGAACCTTCCAGATGCTCCAAGTTCTCACAACAGGCCCTGGTGTGGAAGGGATTTACAGCCCAGGGTGGAGAAGACAAAGGATAGAAGCAGGCAGAGATCTGCCGAGGGACCCAGGGCGACCTCGGTGAGGGCCGCTCTAGCTCTGACCCCCCTTGCGGGAGGGGCGCCCAGCCTGTCCTTGGAGGGCAGAGCCGGCAGGGAGGCGACAGACCGGTTCCGCCGGCCTTGGCAGCTGCCTAGAGCCAACACCAGGACTCACCCCGTCCACGGCTTCCAAGTCCAGGCGCAGCCGACTCTGCAGCGAGTGCAGCTGGGGCAGAGGGACGGCGCCCAGGTCGGCGCAGCGCCGCAGCCCCCGGCCCTCCAGCTCGTCCTGCAGCCGCCGGAACTGGGCCTCCACCTCCTCCTTCTTCTGCAGCGCCAGCTGCCGCGCGCTGTCCGCCGCCAGGGCCCGCTCCTTCGCCTCCTTCGCCTCCCGCTGCCACGCGTCACAGGCCTGCGACCCGGGGGGAGGGGGGCTGCAGCAGCGGGCGGCACAGGGTGCCCCCCCTCCCCCGCCGTGGGCGCGCCTGTCCCGCCTCCCTGCCAGCCCCCCGCTGGCGCGCACCTGCTTCACCTGCTGCCAGGACTCCTCCCACTGCCGGATCTTCCTCTTGGCCTCGTCCAGCTGCCGCCGGACTCGGGCCAGCTCCGTGCCGCCGGGACTCGTGCTTGCCGGCGGGGCAGGGCCGCTGTTCAGGATGGGGGATGGACTGGGAGAGAAGCTGCCGGAAACAAAGTCCCAGATGCTCCCAGGGACGCCGTTCAAGCCTGTGCGTGGAGGGGACGGGAGCGGTCACTGGCGGCGGCGCTGAGACGCCACCTCTGGCCCCGCTGACAGCGACCCCCGCCCCCATCTTTTGCCGCAGCCTCTTCCCCGCCACTCAGGGCGCGTAAGCAGAATAGGAACTGAGCTCAGAGCTGTCACCGCGCGAACCCTGGCCCCTGAAACCCCCTCGCCTCAGTCCGGAGGGCCTGGAGCTGTGGGGTCGCCTACGGGAGGCGTGTGCGGCCTGAGAGAGTCGAGGGAGGCGGCGAGAGAACCGTCCCCGACGAGGAAATAAGGCGAGGGCTGGTGCTGTCGGCGCGCTTTGCGCTGGGTCCCGAGTGACGTCCCAGGTGACAGACGGGGCCACCCTGACAGCAGGCTACATGCACAGCCCATCCTCGTGGCCCAAGGCACACTGGACAGGGGACCCCTCGGGCAGTGGCCGCCCCCGAGTTCGGGCGGTGCGGCCACGTGGGGGGCCCGGCTCACCTAAGGAGCTGTAGGACGCGGCAGAGGGGCCCAGCGCCCCGGGCTCCGACCTGAGGACCGGCGGCTGCTGAGGGGGCGTCATGGCCGAGGAGACGAGAGGCCCCGACAGGGACTGGGACAGCGAGCTGAGCGGGGAGGTGGACAGCGATGAGGACGAGTGCAGGGACGGGGAGCGGGGCAGGCAGCCCGGGATGGTGACAGGCGCCGAGCCCCCCGATGACCTCGGACCTGCAGAGAGTGGAGGCGGTCGAGCGAGCGGGTGGGGCTGGGGGCAGCACGGCCACCGTGCAGGACCGCGGCTGCCGCGCCCAGGTCTCCGTAGGGACCACGTTGCTAGGCCAGAGGCCCCGAGAGGTCGGGGGCCGACCGCAGACTGGCCATGGGCCCCTCCGAAGAGAAAGCCTGGCCAGCCCAGTCAAGAGCCCCCGGTGCGCCGTCCTACCTGTTGGGCCCAGGTCGCCGCGGTCATGCTCTTCCAGCTCTCTGTCTAGGGTGGGGCGGCCAACGTCACGGAGATGAAGGTCCAGAGCAGGACCTGGAGAACAGGACGTCCCGTGAGCACGGGGCCGCGCCAGAGCCTGGCCCCTGCGGGAGATGAGCGCTCGCCTCGCCCAGACCACGGTGCTGGTAGGGTTTCTGGGACCCTGGCACGCTCTCGGCCCGTCTGTTACAGGAACAGAGGCCTGGAACATGAGGCTCCCCACCTCCCAAAGCTTTCCCTCTCCTGCAAGCAGGGGTCTCCCTCCTCTCATCCCCTCCCCCTCTGACACGCCCCCAGGGACCCGGCTCAGGCCCAGCAGCCCCAAGAGCTTCTCAATTCCAGCAGCTGCACAGCGGTCGACTCGGGGACAGCGCGGCCAGAGGACACCACCCACCGGCCCTCCGTGTGACTCCTGGGACACCCGCTGGGCCCGAGCTGCCGCCATCCTCTGGCCCAGGGTCCGCAGAAGACCCCGGGGCACGAGATCAGCCGCACTGCCCCACTGTGCACCCCTTCGGGAAGCAGGCGGCCTTTCCCGCGTGGCTGAGCTTTGCTCCTCCCCTGCCAACCAGCAGGCCTCCGACCCCCCGATGGCCCGTCAGGTGCAGCAAGAACAGTCTCTGGAGACCACAGGGTGTCCCCCGCCCCCAGGGCCCCGGGCCCGACGGCCATGCCAGAGCCCGGGACACGCGCCCTGGAGGCCCAAGTCGGGCCTGCTTGTTCTGGGTCTGTGAGCCACGCTTCTGGAGCCTTCTGCCTCGGCCCTGCCCCCAGCCACCTAGTGTCCAAGTCCCCTGAACTGTGACAAATGACAGCAAACCAGAAGCACCAGGGAGAGGAGCCACTGCTCATTGATGACCACATCCCGCCCTCGGCTGGGCCCAGACTCCTGGCCGTGCCGCGGTTCCAGGGACGTGCCCAGAAGCAGCAGGTGGACCACGACCAAGGCCAACAACTGTGTTAGAATCCAGGAGCGAAGCCCAAACCTCCAGGCGCCTGCAGAGAAACTACCACCCTTCAAGTGAAAAGCATCTACCGTAATTATCAGGGAATTACTGTAGTTACCGGAGAAACACAGGCAGGGAGGGAAAGAGGGTTAGAAACAAGACTTCGGAACCACCACAGGCCTGGGACAGGGGGATTCCCAGGGAGCTGGCCGCAGGATGCCTGCAGATCAGAGCTGAGGTCTGGCCCTTCTGGGGGCCCCCAGCCGCGCCATCCCTTCCCTGTCCCTAGGGCTGGTGGACACCGCTCACCGCTGTGAAGCCCACTGAGCTGGCCGCAGGGATGGTGCCTCCTGCTCCGCTGGCTCCTAGCAGCCCGCCCAGAGGCAGCCCCAGGCTAAGTCCCCTCAGCGCAGGCACACACCCCCCGTCCTCCGGGCCACTGTCCTCAGGCCTTTGGCTCCGGCCCACATGGAGGGGAGATGTGGGCTCGCTGGGGCTGGGACTCGGGGTGCAGGCATGGCCGGGAGCACACTGTGGGGGGCACTGTGCAGGCATGACCCACCCTGCCCCCCCGGCCCTGCTTTGGATTCCAGCCCCCAGCAGAATTGTACCACGGTCAGCCAGCCTCCCCACCCCTCACCCCCACTGCGGGCCTGCCTGCTCAGGAGGAAATACTCTTCCAACAAAGGTTTTAGGGGCTCCTATGGGTCCCATCCAGGGAGGAGGTGAGCCAGGCCAGAGCCCTCCCTCCCCGCCCCCCGCCACTCTGAAGAGCAAGAAGCCCTGAAGCTCAGCACGGGACACGGAGCCATTTCCTCTGTGGGGCTGTAGAGAAAGACCCTACGCCAGGGCAACCAGGGAGCCCACCATGGCACCGACAGCCCCCAGCAGCCCCTGCACCGGAGAGCTGCGGGGACAACAGGCAGATGAGTCCCTCAGGCAGGCACGGCTCACCTGGGGCCCACAGAGCCCCTTCCTCCTGGTGGGCTCCCCCAGCCCATGCTTCTCTGGCCTTTCTTTACAGCCAGGACACCCCCCGCCCCCACACACACACTCCCGCCTCCTGGCCAGCTCCTTCCTAAGACCCAGCAGCACAGGCCACCTGCATCCTGGGGCCACCCAAACCGAGCACCACAGGAGGCAGCTTCCAACAGCGCCCCACGAATCCGCCCCCCAAGTCCATCGCACTGTTGGGAGAGAGAAGTTGAGACCAAGGTCCGCAGGGCAAGCTTCCTCCCATGGCTCCAGGGCAGCTCAGTCTGCTGGTGTTGCTGGCAACCCCTGGCAGTCTTGGGCTGGTGGACACCCCAGCCCTGGCCTCGGCTGTCCCACGACCATCCCTCCACGTCCGGGCCAAACTGTCACCTTCTCACACACATCGCACTGGGTTAGGGCTCATGCCCATGA
Organism: Mellivora capensis; assembly: GCA_004024625.1. NCBI lineage: Eukaryota > Metazoa > Chordata > Mammalia > Carnivora > Mustelidae > Mellivora > Mellivora capensis. The sequence goes on from PISX010002703.1 coordinate 88,657, forward strand.
CCTCGTTTTACCCTGACTGCATCCGCAAGGCCTGTTTCCAAATAAAATCCTATTCTCAGGGGTTAGAACTGAGAGCTACCTTCTGAGAACACATAATTCAACCCACAATAATGGGGGCCATGGACAGACACCTCACACAGACTAAAGACCCAGAACTCCTGGGACCCTCCTCAAACAGAACTATGAACTGCCCAGAGAGTCCACCTGCTCCTGGGGAAGACACACTGACCCTGACGCCCCTCACCCAAGCCCACCCCTCGCTGACCAAACCCCCTTGACATCCTGTCCCCACCTCACCCCAAACTACTGCCAAGCCTTGCCCTCCAGCCTTGCACTCATGCCTCCATGCCTTGGGAAAAGGCAGCACCCTCCCCCCAGTGCCACCTTCCCAGAACCCGTGCAACCAAGGATCCTAAGGTCCAGCGGTCTCTGCGGGCTCCCCCTTGTGCCCCACCACGCTGTCCCACAAGGGGCCTTTCTAAAATGCCAATCCTGGCACGTCAAGAGTCCTACCTCCAGTGGAGACTGTGCCCCTTGGCATGCTCGTGGCCACTGGGGCCAGACCCTGCCCCCACCGTGGCTCTTCCTCTGGGACTTACGACATGGCCGTAGGCTGCAGCCTGGCCAGACCTTTCATGGGCTCCCCTTATCCTGTGAGAACTTCTGCTCAGCCTCCCAAACCCTCATTTTGCATGTCTGCCTGGACCCCCTGCAGACTCACCTGCTGAAAGCCAGCTCCGCCCCGCACCTGCCCTGCCCCCACCTCTCTGCGCTCTGCATGGTGGCCACAAGGATGGAAGCCCAAACCCACCCTTCCGGTGCAGGCCTGGGGTCCCAAGCCTCTGTCCTGGACACACAGGCCAGCCAAGCCTGACGACGGGGCCTCAACCTTCAGCACCCGGTTAGGTGTGGCATGCTTTAACCCAACAAAGTTCTGGAAACACTTTCTGCATAACAAAAGCACAAATGAACCGACCATGGGGGAGAAGAAGCTGAACCAAGAGTCTTTCCTCACCTGGAAGAGATTTATCTTCCCACAGTCCCCCACCCCCACCCCATGACTCAGCAGAGAGGCCCCCCTCCCCCAGCCTCGGGAGCAGAAGGGGCCGAGAGGGGCCGGCCGTAGGGACAGCACAGCCAGCGTGTGGTCTGGGGCGCACCGGCTGCTCATCTCAGAGCAGGACCCGTGCCTGCTCTGCCTCACTGCTCTGGGTCAGACCCAAGTCCTCTGGGATATTCTCTCAAAGGAAAGCAGACTTTTAAAAAGAACTGAACGCTCAAAATCTAAAGCTAAATTACATAAGCTGTGCCATCGGACCCAGAGCCCGCCTTGCCCAACCACCAGGAGCCACCCAGACATTCGTGAGAAAGCAGAGGAGAGCTGCTGAGTAACGGCCCTGGCAATCCCCGGATCCTGACGTGACACAGCACATTCAGGGGGCCACGCGGTCCTTCAGGGTCAAGGGACACACAGGGACAACGCGCACAGTGCACAGAATTAAAGCCCAGCATGGGGCAGCCCTGACGCGGGGATGCCCCCCACCCAGGGCCAGGGCCCCCAGCAGACCGTCTTCCCCTAAGACAGCACCCGGCAAACCCGCTCACCCACCGGCCTGAATTTCCAACAGTGCAGGCGGCGATCCCGGCAGGACCAGGCAGGAACCCCGTCGTCACTAGGAGCCAAAGCACCTCCGCTAGGTGATGCAGGCCCCCGTGGAGAAGCCCGGCGGCTCGCACCCACGCAGGGAACCCGCGGGCGCCTCTGCAGAGCAGGTTCCCAAAAAGGGTCTGTTTGCATTCACACCACTGACAGCCTCTAAGAGACCTGGTATTGACTCCTGGGTGCCACACCTGCTCGGCACAGACGCTATGACAACGGGTACGAGCAGCACCTGGAGGCGAGGGGAGGTGCACCTGAGAAGGAGGAAGGTGATGGGGGGGGTGGGAGACACACTTCACCTGGGGGAGGGGGCTTGGTGCACGGGGTAGCGCACCTGGGGAGGAAGCCCACCGGGGAGCTGGAAGAAGCAGGGAGGTGAGAGACGCACCTCACCTGGGGAGGTGGGCACGTGGGGGCCTGGCGCACCTGGGGAGGAAGCGCAACCGGGAGGGGAGTTTGCGCTCCTGGCGAGGAGGCGCGTCGAGAGGGAGCTGGCTCTCACCTCGCCCGGGGTGCACAGCTAGTTCCGCACAACGACGACCCACACCCAGACGGCGCGGGGCTGACGATGCTGACTCACCGTCCCCGCGTCGCCGCCGCCGCCGCCGCTGATTCAAACGCAGCCCGCGCCCCGCCCGCCCTGCGTCGGGCCCGCCCCCGAGTGACGCCACCCATCGGCCCGCCCCTGGGTGACGTAACCCTGAGACCAGCCCCACCCACCCAGTGCCGAGCCCCGCCCCCCAGCAACGCGACCCTCCCACTCACCCGCGCCAGCCCCGCCCCCGGTGACGCAACCTTTAGATCTGCGCCGGCCCCGGCCCCGCCCCGCGGCGGCCCCGCCCCCGCCGCACCTGTCGGGGGGCCGCGGGCAGGTGCGCGTGTGCGGGCCCCGCCGGCCCGAGTCCTCGGAGCCCTCAGTTCCTCGCCGCCCTGTATGTGGGCCCCCAGAGGGGCGCGCACCTCCGGACACCGGCACCTCGAGGCGGTGTGCCCAAAGCCCACGTCCAGGCGCCCGAAGGGGCTTCGCCTGGCAGGGCCGCTTTTGCTCAGGTAAAGGAGCTTCCCTCCCGTCCAGACACGCTCAGATGTAAAGGAGCGCACCAGGGAGCCGCGCTCCGGGCCAGGCCCCCTGCCGGGTTCCCCGCCCTCGAGGTCGCTGCGAGCCAGCTGCCCACAGCCCCGCGGCCAGGCCCTCCGGCCCCTCATAGTCCATCATGGTCTCTGGATGAAGGCTCTCCCACCCTTGACCCCCGGCTGCTCCCAGCAGTGAGCTCCGCCAGGGCTATTTCAGGGTCACTATTTTAATCGGAAGCCTGCTGGTCAGAAGTGGCAGGCAAAGGAAAGGAAATCCGCCAAGTGCCCTGAAATGATTCCACTAAACCCACCAATCGCACAATTAGTCTGCAAACAGCATCTACTCACACGAGCGTTTGCTCATTCCCCGTGGGCAGAGCACTGTAAGGCCAGAGCCCGAGCCACAGCAGCCTACGTGAGGCCGCCGCGGCGTCTACACCCGCCAGCCTCAGTAGGTAGGGCAGGCTCTTTCCCGGCACCCCGCAGCCTGGGGGTCCTCAGCAGCAGGAAGGCCGCTGGCGAGGGCCCCCCTGGGACCAGAGGGTAGCTCTGAGGACTCCTAACTGGGCCCGTAGACTGGGGTATGACAACACGTGGTGATCTCCAGAGAAAACGATGACGGCAGCAGCCCCTGATCCTAACGGCCCCGAGCACATACTGTCAGCAGTGCTGCCTCTGGGTAGCTGGTTCAGGGAACATTTAGGTGCAAACGCTCCGTGACACAAACAGGCCGAGGACCCCGACGGAAGGGTGACAGCTGGGGACACTGAGAAGACGCGGATTCCCCGGGGGGCCGCCACACTGCCGCGAGGCCGTTCCCAAGGCACAGTTGCCCCCAGCTCTGTCCGGTCAGGGGGCAGAGCTGAATGTGGCTTCGCCCGCTTAGGGCGAATTGGAGACTCCTACCTGACTGCCTGTCTAGGTAGGAGTCTCCAATTTTACTCTGACTACCTATGAACTGGGAAAATAAGCCTTTTTTTGTGAAACCTCTGTCTTTTACACATAAAACCCAAAACAGTAAAATCAAACATGCCATTCATAGCAACAGCTTCCCGGCTCCTTTCCAGCTGGAAACAAAGGCGTCCAGCGCGCACCCGCGCGTGTGCCCAGCCTGGGCTCGCGTCTTTAACCACACGTGTCCGGCAGCCAAGCGCCTCAGTCCCGCATTCTCTAGGGGAGCCGCTTAGAGAGACACGGTAGACGGCGCTCCTTGCCTAAGTAACCACTCAGTCCCAAGCGCGCAGGGGACCTGCTCAGTGGCCAGACAGCTCGCACACGCCGGCACCCCCACCCCCGCCTCTGAGTCTCGGCGACTCGGCTGAGTTCTCCAGCCCACTGGCCACGTCGAGTCCACATCAAACCAGAGACCTCTGTGCTTCAAGAGGGACGCCTCGTTCCACCCCCACTCCAGGTCAAGCTAAAACACACGTGTGGTTGGTTTTGCTTGTAAGAAAACAGACGCAGAACCCACCCATCCACCAGACGTGCTGGTCTAAGGGAGAGCCCGAGGGAGAGCCGCAGGCAGTCCTCACAGCCGCGTGGACAGGATTTCCAGAAAAGCCCAGAGCATGGAAGCAGGAGTCACAAGTTTGAGCCCAGCAAGGAAAGAAGATCAGGGCTCGGGGGAAAACCAGTGGGGGGATGGGGCAGCTGCATCAGGGGTCCCCTCTCTGCCCCCATCTTCCCCTCCTGGGGGGCAAGGCCAGCTCGACTCCAGAAGATTCTTCAGCAGAGGAAGCAGCTCTGAGGCGGAGCCCATGCAGGAATGCCAGGGTTGTGCAGGAAGACACGCCCGGCCACAGAAGGTCTCAGAAGGTCTCCGGGTTGTAGAAGAATGACCTTTTAAAGACCCTCCCAGGGACGCCTGGGTGGCTCAGTTGGTTAAGCAGCTGCCTTCGGCTCAGGTCATGATCTCAGCGTCCTGGGATCGAGTCCCACATCGGGCTCCTTGCTCGGCAGGGAGCCTGCTTCTCCCTCTGCCTCTGCCTGCCACTCTGTCTGCCTGTGCTCGCTCTCTCTCTCTCCCTGACAAATAAAATCTTAAAAAAAAAAAAAAATAAAGACCCTCCTGAGGGGCGCCTGGGTGGCTCAGTGGGTTAAAGCCTCTGCCGAAGGCTCGGGTCATGATCCCGGGGTCCTGGGATCGAGCCCCACATCAGGTTCCCTGCTCAGCGGGGAGCCTGCTTCCTCCTCTCTCTGCCTGCCTCTCTGCCTACTTGTGATCTCTAATAAATAAATAAAAATCTTTAAAAAAATTTAAAAAATTAAAAAAATAAAGACCCTCCTGAGAATGAGCACAGGGCGGGAAGGCCAGCCTGAGCCAGGGATGCGGAGCACGCCCCAGGAGTGGGCCACGATGTGGGAGGACTGCACTCACCTGCCCGGCGTTCCTCATGGCAGCAGGAGGGACCACAGGGCTCCGTGGCCCCTTCAAGTCCAGGATTTGCCATCTGCATGGCCGCTGGAAAGATACTCTCCTCCCTGTCCTGGGCTGGCATGACCGAGGTGCCCGAGTTTAAGGGGGTGGAAAGCAATGTGCACACACCCCCGGGCCACCAGCCATGGACGTCTACCTCTGGGTAGGAGCGTACCATCCCCGGGCTGGCCACCTGGCGTCCAAATGGTGCCCTGACACGAGTACACAGGGGCCTTCCCAGTCCCCTCCAGTCCCCAAGAGAGCAGGTGAAAAAGAAGGGACACGTGTGCTCCAGGACTCCAAGTGCAGAGGACGGACGGCACTGGAGCTAACTGGGCTGGCCTCTCACCAGAGCGGCTTCCCTGTGGTGCCCACAGCCACACCGTCCCGGCCAACCCTGGGACAGAGAACACGGCAAGAGCCACGAACGGAGCCCCTGCCGAGTCTCCCTTTACCGGCACAGAGATGGGGGCCCGGGTCAGGCCAGCAACGAGAGCCCTCCGCAGCTGTGGCCACATGTGGGACCACCCAGATGTGGCCCTGGGGCGGGGGGCTGCCTAGCACGGCAAGGTCGCCCTCCTCTCCCCCCGCTCCACACCCCTCCTCTCCCTTGCTCTCAGGACAACCCTCTCCCTCCGGCCGGACTCCAATCACCTGGGTCATCAGTCCCCAAACCCTCAAGGACTCCCAGCAGCTAAGGGCTGCTCAGCCATGCCACCGCCTTCGGCCGGCCTCGTCCCCACACCCCTCCACTCTTGTCTTAGGGCCAGGAGGCTGCTGCTGGGGGGGCGTGTTTCTAGATCACAGACAGCACAGCCACGGGACAGGTGCCCGGTACACAGTGACTTTTCTACAACAAGGAGCCTTCCGCCACGTGTCCTGACGCAGAACACAGATTACCCCTGAAAAGACACAACGTGAGTGCAAAGCGAAGTCAGGAGGCCAGGGAAGTGTTAGACGTACCTGGGGCGGGCTGGGCAGCACCGCCGGGGGGCTCGGGCGGGTGGGCGCAGGCCGGGAGGGTGGGCAGGGCGGTCGGGGAGGAGCCGCCGGAGCCGCTGCTGGACCCCACGCCAGGGGCGAGCGGGTGGGCCACTGCGGACACGGACAGGTGGTTCTGCGCAGAGACACGGAAACAAGGTGAGTAGGTGGGCGCGGGGAGCAGCGACGTGACTGCCCCGTGACGGAGGCCACGGGAGGGGGGCGCGGGGAGAGTCCCAGACGGGACGGCTGGCGAACGTCCAACCCCACAGCAAATACAACGCAGTGCGACTCCTCCAGACGTTTCAGGTCTTTTACTGCCTAGTTGGTTACGACGACCAAGACGGGCAGTCACTGGCTGCCGGTCACCCAGGGACGGGCACAAATGCATCTAAAAAGTGTCCTATTTAGTGGGCTTTTCTGCAGAAACTGCTTCAAGACACACGGCCGTAAACAAAAAGTTCACCAAAGGCATCAGCAGAGAACCAACACCGCTTCCGAAAACAGACAAATAATCTCATTACCCGAGAAGGGTGAGAAGCGGAGGGCAAGGCACGGGACTCGACCCGGTAGCTCATAGGACCAGGACAAGGGGCGAGCCAGGGCTCGGGGCCCTGCATGTGGCGCCCCAGTGACCATGCTGTTGGGGACCGGTAGCCACACGGAAGGGAAATGTGTGGCGTCTGGTTTTTGCTTCAAAACGAGACGGAAGTTGGCTTCGGGCAGGGGCTACGCCAGCCCGGGCCGGGATGGCTTTACTACTTGGCCGGCCTCAGTTACGTTTTCCACAATGACAACGACGAGGACGACAGGAACAGAAAGAGCACGTGCTTCACGAGGGGAGAGTCGCCCAGCACAGACAGCTCCTCTGAGTGTTTCCCGCACGGCTGGCTGCGTTCAGGCCCCGGTGCAGACACCAGTCGTGAGCGGGGGGGACACGAGCCTGAACCGCCCAAGTCTGGAGAGCAAGGTCCCGGGGCCCCTGGGCTCAGGCTCCCGCTCCGTCCCCAGCGGAGGCAGGAAGGCGAGGCAAGCAGCCCGCCGCCCGCCCCACACGCTGAGCCCGGCAGAAGCCGCTGGCCGGAGGCTCCTGCCATGGCTTCCCCCACCCAAGGAGTCACAGTGCAGAGACGTGTTCCTTGCAGACATCAGGTGACACTCACTCCTGAAACCTGAAGCCACCCTCACTCGAGTCTCCCTGGGGCTACAGGGAGGGAGGGTCCGACGCCGGCAGGCACACAGGTGTCCAGAGGCAAGTAAGGGGTCCCCGGAGGACCGCCAGGCCGGCCTCCAACCACATGGCCTTCGACTGGGGGTCCCAGGGAAGTGCTGGGAGCCACTCCAGTGACCTGGGAATCCCCAGGCTGGGCACCTGCTGTCCCGGAAGCCGGCTCTGGACGGGAAGGAGGGCGCCTCCGGGTACAGGCGGGCGGGAGCCTGAAGAGGAGCCTGGCAGTGGGCTCCTGGCTGCGGGCGGACGTGCGGATGGGCTGGGGGCGGGGCCAGCGCAACCTGCCCCGGGGTGCCCGGGTCCCCCGGTGAACCGGCTGTTACCGCCATGTGTCCAGCTTCAGATTCTTAGTAAACATCTTACAGTTTTGATTCCCTTGCAATATCACAAAATAACTAAGCTGCGTTTTCACTTCCAAATCCCTTTCTGCTGCTGTCGCAGCTCCTGAGACGAGAATGACCCTTCGCAACTTGGTCTGGCCGTGAAGCAGAGCCCTCTGGGGGCAGCCGCAGACCGGGCCGGAGGGAGGCCGGGTGCACCACCTGCAGAGGACTTAGGAACAGAGCCCACAGCACAGACCCACGACGAGAAGCGACGTGCTTAACCACAGGGGCACGTCGGCGGCCCCACGACACCCCAGGCCTTCCCAGCATGGATGGTGACAGAGAAAGACCAGTATTCCGAGTGCTGAGAGCAGAGGCGGCCAGCGTTAGGGGGGACCTGCGTCCTCACGGAAAGCGGAAATCGCAGACAGCCCCGGACGCAGGGGAGAGCGCCAGGCGACATGGAGGGGCCAGCCCTCCCCACGCCAGGAGGAGAACTTGGGGACCTCGAGAGCGGCTGGGGCTGGCGCAGCCCCGTGGTGGGCTTGTTCAGGCAGCCGTAAGACACACACAGACGGGCCGCAAAGGGCACCCCCTGCTCCCTGCGGGGAAAATATTGGGGGCTTTTGTTGTTTCCAAAGCGCAACAGCAGTATTTTCTGAACATTCGAACGAAAGACGGAGGCACAGGCCAGTTTGGGGAGAAGGCAAGTGGAAACACAACGACACCACAGACAGACAGCGCCCGGAGAGGTCTGTGGGAGCCCCAGCAGCCAGGGCTGCCCCCCGCAGTACCTGCTTGCCATCCTGCTCGCTGGCCCGGAGGCTGCCCTCGGCAGGGGACTCTCTCTGCTTTGCCTGCAACAGAAGGAGGCAGTGGTGGGCTCCAGGCACACAGACCCCAAGCCTTGCTCACGCGCACGAGGCCAAGTCCAGATGGCTCAGAAGACAGCAAAGGTGTCAGCAAAGGTCTGAATCTGTCTCTCCCACCTGCTCCCTGACCTCCGACCTCTGGGCTGGTCCTGGAGGGGGTGGGGGGTGGGGGGGAAGGGAGCTCTGCCCCGCAACCCCCACCCCCCAAGCCCATCAGCGGTCAGGCCCGAGCTGGAAGCAAAGGGCTCTTCCACTAAAACTGGAGAAAGCCGGGAAGGCGGGGTAAGTGTCCTTCGTGAAGGCACATCCTCCCCTCTCCCACGCCAACACCGTGTCCACAGAATAGGCCTCACTAAGTAACCCTGGCCTGACGTTACTTCCCCCATACATTTACTGTCCCACGGGTCACCACCCTGGAAACAGAAATCCTGCTGCTTTCGTCTTGCCGCTCCTGCACGGTTCACTGCTCGTTGTTAAAAGGGTATTAAGCTGCCAGATCTAACTGCTTCTCTATGAAGACTTCTAAATGGACACATAATAACCCTTCCCTCCTTTTATCAATTTAATTCGCAGGGGCCCGGAACCGAAGAGGGTAGTGGGAAATGGTTTTTTTCTCCCCTACACATGTAGAAACCCTGACTGACGAGCCATCTGCCAGGCCCGCTGTGCCCGACGAAGGCTGTGCTCAGAGCTCCGCACCGGCCTGCCCCGGTCAGCAGCAACACAAGAACCGAGGACCAAGATGTCCTTCAGATCAACGGAATATTCTGATTCTTATGACTCGTGTTACAATACGTGAATTCACAGCGGTGGCTCAGGGCATCCTGGCCTTTCTTCCTTTCTTTTTTTGGCTTCTGGAATTACAAAAGAACCCAGAGTGATCCCCAGGGGGCGAGGAGGGGAAGGTGTCCAGAGAAGTGCTGACTGGGGTCCCTCCTTCTACAGGGCACTGGGCCACGGGTTCAAGCCAGATACTTCTGGGTCCCCTGCAGCTCTCTTGTCCAGAAGTGACGACCTCCCTGCAGAGCAGGCTGAGGGCTTCCAAAGTCACTGACCAAAGACCCGAGTATCTATGCTTCCAGGCTAAGTGACACTGAGGAAAGCAAAGTCACCCCGAAACCGTTCTGCTTGCCTTCAGAATACAGGGCTCCCTGCGGGCAACCTCACCCCTTCTTCCAGGCCCCTCCCCGCTGCGGGGGCCTGGACACCCCACACCACATTCCTTCTGTGACACCTAGTGTCAGCTGTCCCCATGCCAGTCCGGTTCCGACACCCTCTGCCTGGGGCCAGACGGCCACCTGTGCTTCTGACCGACCACTGTCAGGACGCCCACAATCCCCTCGGGCCCGGCCACCTTCTGGAAGAGCTCACAGGGCTTCGAGAAGCACTTACTTCTGTTGACTTATTGTGTAAAGAACGACAGGGCAAAGAGCGCAGCCAGCCAGTCGGACCGGGCGAGGTCCGGAGGAGTCCCACGTGCGGGCTGGGGCCGCCTTCCCAGCACGGAGACGCTCCCCACCCCGGACTTGGGGGATTTTCACAGAAGTTCGTCCCATTACCTCCATCCCCAGCCCCTTCCCGCCCCCCGGGCCACACGGGCTGGCGCAGAAAGTTCTGAGTTCCTAACCATGGACTTCCCGGTGACCAGCCCCGTCCAGGAGCGCTGAGGCGGCCACCAGAGACACCACCTCAGGAAAAAGAGGGTTTTATCGCCCAGGAAATTACAAGGGTCTCAGCAGCTATTGTCAGGAACAACATACAGGTTTTCTAAGACGTCACAGCCTGACCCGGGGGACGGGCGCCTGCACACGGCGTGTTCTGAGCCGGCAGAGCGGGGCGGGTCTGCAGCCCACACTCGGGCCGGGGCGTGCCGGGGAGACGCGCCTTCCCAGCCCTGCGCGTGAACGAGGGTTCCAGCCTTGGAGTCCTCGAACCCAGCACCACGTCTACACGCGGTGAGACCCCGGGTGTCCTCAAGCGTGCCCGACACAGGGACGCGGCCCGAGTGAGTCTGACGGTGCCCGGAGGCTCGCGGTTTTCGTGCCGAACCTCCACTGACGCAGACCTGCTCACGGTGCAAATGAAGCAGCGGGGGGCACGCGGAGCACAGGCCAAGGTTTGGGGTTGGACGTCGGCCCTTACAGACGACAGTACTTGGGAGTGAGGCAGACCGAGGGGTCTGGCCGAGAAGCCCTCCCCGCACAGCGCCCACCCCGGCGTGATCCCGTCCAGACCCGGTGCCTGGCAGTGGCCAGGCCGGTGACACCCCCCAACCTGGCCCTCCCGGAGGGGCCACTGCAGCAGGAGACCTCAGGGAGGTCTGGGCCGGTGTGCCCCGGGGCCGCCACCAAGATGGTCCATGCGGGGGTCCAGAAATCAGAGCCGGCCCACGGGAGCGTGCTGGCCTGCTCATGTTTTACTTTAACGGACGTGAATTCAGAGGAACACAAGCCTCCCGCAGCGGAGGGCTCTGTGGCACTCGACACGGTCACGAGGCTGCGTGACCACAGACCAGCACATTTCAGACGTCCGTCCCCCCCCAGAAGCTCGCCCGCGGCCCGGCACCCATTCTGCCCCCAGGGGGTCCACTTTTTAAATTACCAAATAATTTAGAAAAAAAAAACATGAAAGATGTCCGCACCAGGCCGTGTCCTCACCAGGCCGTGTGCGGGCCCACTGCTCTCGCACCGTCCCCCAAGGAGCCTAGGGCTTCCATCAGGCGTGCTGCCTCCCTGGGTACAAACCGCCCCCCACAACAGGCTCCATGCAGCCCAGGCCCTCAGGGAGGCCCAGCCAGCAGCCCTCTGGCCACCACCTAAGCCCACAACTGCCATGGCCCTGGGAGCCACCAACAAGAGGAGAGAGGGAGGGTTTCCTGCCGTGTTGGCTACAAGCCAACTGGTGGTCCAGAACGCTCTCTGCTCAGTCCGCCAGGGGCCACCTGGCTGGGCGTGCAGAGGGACTGGACACGAAGAGGGTCAACGGCACAGAGGGGGAGCCCGTGCGCTGTGGCCATGGGAATGGGCACGAGAGGGAATCACGCTGGATCCCCCAGTGCTGCCAGGACGGTGGGGACGCAGCAGACGCATGACTGTCCTGGGCTCAGACACCAGTGCCCACGGGCAGAGGCCACTCCATGCTGGCTCACCGGGAGCATAGCCACGGCCAGGCGGCCCCCAGCGCAGGACACAGAGGGGTGCAGGATGGCCTGCAACCGGGCATCTCAGCAGCCCAGCTCCTGGCAAGTGAGTTCCACGAAAAGCACCCAGTGGGAAGGTGGGTGGGAGATGCCTGCGTGCTTCCCGTTCCCTCAGACAGGGGCACTTTCTGGGGAACCCTGACAGCCAGCTGCCCCCGTCCTGCAGGAGGGGCAGCTCTCGCACCCCCGCAAGCGTCCAGTGGGAGAACCCGGAAGGAGCCCCTGCCCCACAGACACGAGGGTTCCTACATGGGCGCCCTGACTCTCTCCGTGCCTTTAGCAAAACTGTAGCCCCAGGCCCAGCCCGCCAGGGGCCACCCGCCCCGCCCGGTCACTGCCCCTCCCACCACACTGCCTGCCCACGGGGGGTCCCGCCCGGACTCAGGGCCCCTTCCTGATGCCCAGCCCAACGCCATGTTTCCCATGTGGTCGGAGTGTGTGTGTCCAGCGAGGCTGGGTCAGCCCACCCAGGCCGGAAGCCAGCCAGGCTTGCACAGACTTCTAGAAAGAGCCGCCGACCCCACAGGCAGACCCCGTCCATCCAAGTCCCTAAATGCTCATGGCCTGGGGTGCCCTCCTCAGGACCCTGTCCACTTACGTGTGCAGGCTGGCCACTGCTGGCCACGGAGCTGCTGGCGGGGGCCGGCCCCAGATCTCGGCAGCCCCAGCCATTGGCCATCCCGAGGCTCTCTGCAAGAAAGGGGGATGGCGGGCTGTGAGCCCCCACGGGCTGGAAACAGCCAGTGCAGGGTGGCTGGGTCCCAGGAGCCCCCACGCGAGGGAGGGAGAGAGGCCTGGTGACCGCAGTCCAAGTGACAGGAGTGCCACGAAACAGACAAGGAATTTCTACGAGACTAGCCACTCTCCCCATTAACATAAAAAGCACACGGGAAAGCCAGAGGGTCCAACTGTCCTCACAGGAGCCTGGGCCCCACAGGGCAGGGTGGCCCCTGAGCGGGGCGGGGGACTGGCCCAAGGCGGCCCTAGAAGGCCTGTCGGGGGCTGCCAGTTCCCCTCCTGCTCCAGGCGAGCGGGAAGCCCAGTGGGAGCGGGAGCCGTGGGCGGCTGCGTCAGGCACTCACTGTCCACGTGCGCGAAGGCACAGAACGGGCCCCGCGGGCAGTACCCCGTCTGCCGCATGTCGTTGCACTTGGTGGATTTGTAGATCTAAGAGACAAAAGCAAAACAAGGATGTCAATAAAACTCAAAATAAAACAAGGACACCCGGGCGGCCCGCCAGTGAGGCACCAGGCTCTCGGCTCCAGCTCGGGCCATGGTCTCAGGGCCCGGACCCCGCAGGAAGCCGGGGGCTGCCACGTCGCAGCGCAGAGGACCCCGCTCCCAGTGTCCGCAGGGCTTCCTGAGGATGGGTGTGCACGCAGCCCGTGCGCCGGGGTCCCCTCCCTGCCACAGAGCAGGTCGGACTGCCCTTGAAATCACACGCAGAGTCGACTGACCACTTGGCGTTTTCCATTAAGAGGCCCCAGATTCAGGGCGCAGCATACAGCGGCCACTCAAGAAATGCCCGTGACGGGAACACAGGCGTGAGCTCCACGGCCAGCCCTGAGCCTCTTCACCCAGAACGAAAACACGCTCACGGTGCCCACAACACTCGGTGCTGGCCACCAGCTCACCGGGACCCTCGAGGGACAGATCCCCAGGCCCTCCGCACCCCCACCAGATCCCACCCAACATCCCCGGGAAGCCTTCCCCTGCCTCCCGCTTCCCCTACCCCACAAATGCCACTCACTCTTCGCTCTCCTTCCCTGGGGCTGCCAGGACCCGGGTCAGAACAGGACCCCCTGCCCCTGACAGCCAGCACAGGCCACAGGGCAGCCCTCCTCCCGGACCCATCGCCCGGCCTGGGCACTGACAGGTCCCCATTCCCTGTTCTCCGACTTGACTGCTCACCCCTGTCCCCGGCTCTCCCCACCCGGCTGCCCTCCTGCAAGTGGGCTTGGTTCACAGGGATCGGCTTACCCCACCCTCCCTGTCGCCCCCGCCCCCGAGGCCTGGAACTCCACCCCCAGCCGCCCTGGTTCTCGTGCTCTCCTGCTCCCTGAAGGGGCTGATCTGCTGGGGTTTTGTTGGTTTTTTAAAGATTCATTGATTCGGCAGAGAGATCACAAGCAGGCAGAGAAGCAGAGAGAGAGGGGGAAGCAGGCTCCCTGCTGAGCAGAGAGCCCGATGCGGGGCTCGATCCCAGGACCCTGAGACCATGACCTGAGCCGAAGGCAGCGGCTCGACCCATGGAGCCACCCAGGTGTTCAGTTTTGTTTGTTTTTTAAACATTTACTTAACTGTGTGAGAAATAGACACAGAGTATGCAAGCAGGGGAGAGGCAAAGAGAACCCCAAGCAGACTCCCCGGTAAGCGTGGACGCCGACGCAGGTCCAGTCTCACGACCCTGAGACCGCGATCTGACCGAAGTCAAGAGCCAGATATCCGGCGGCAGAGCCTCCCGGTGCCCCGCGGGTTTGTTCCTGACACAAACCCAAGCATGTGCTGCTCAGCTCGCGGACTTCGGCCAACTACACCAGCTCCTGGGGGCAGGGGGGGCAACGTCTGAGCCCCTGGAATGTCCTGCCTGGGAAGTGTGTCCGTTTACCTGGTCGTGCGCCACACCGGAGGGTAACAACGTGATTTACGGGGTTGGCTCTGGGCCCCACGGTCTCAGCTCAGCCTCGGGAGGGCGGGAAACTCAGGCACGGCCACATGACCCTGATAAAACCCTAGACACTAAGAGCTAGGGGGTTTCCCTTGTTGGTGACACATCGCCGCTGAGAAAAGTGGGTGCTGGCCGCACGACCCACTGGAGGACAGAGCGGGGCGCTGGTGCCTGCTTCCCGGGGACCCTGCCCCACGCGGATTCGGCCTGTCTCCCGTCAGTCGTGACCCCTCACCGTGGGCACCACAACACTCCTGGGCTCTGTGAGGCCTTCGAGCAAATCACGGGACCTGTGGGGGGGCCCGGGGGACCCCAGACCCAGAGGGAGACCCGTCCTGACGCAGGCTGGGAGGGGCGCCTGGCGCCTGTGAAAGATCGGCTCGTACCTCGGGGTGGAACTGCTGCTCCGCGCGGGAATGGCAGTACTGACAGCTGTCCCCGCTGTCACACCTCGCGGGCTCGCCCCACTCGTCACCGTGCTTCACGCTGGGACACGGGGTGGACCTGGGGGCACAGGGTGGGGTCACCAGGGACACCAGAGCGGGGCTTCTTCCTGCAGCCCCCGGGCCGTCCGGCTGCCGCGGGGCCCCCCACACGCGGGAGAGTGCACGCAGCCCCGGGACGCCGCCTCCCCACCAGGACGCGCCAAAGCGGGTCGAGCGCCGCCTCGACCCAGACAGGACTCGGGAAGCCTATTTCTATTTTCCACAAAACATGAAGCGAGGCTGAGTCCACGCCCCCCGCGCTCACAAGCGGAGCCTGTTGGGGCAGCGGCCGGACCCCTGCAGCCGGGGAGCCGGTGGGCAGGGCGGCGCGCTTCGAGAACCTGCCCCCGAGCCTCGCGCCTCCCGCACTTGCGGGCTGCGGGACTGCCCTGTCCTTGGATTTACGGGAAAAATCACCCACAGAAGGAAACGGATCGTGTTATTATTCTCTGGCACACATGTGGCCTGGACACACGGGAAAGTCCCCTTCTCTTCTCCGGTGCGTCCCTGGGGTTACAGGGAGTGACTCCGCCTCCGCTGAGGACCGCCTGGGGCTGCGATTCAGCAGCTCTCGCCCCCCCCCCCCCCGCCCCCCGGCCCTGAAACCACATGGAGGGGGAGCCCCGGCGGCCCGGGCACGCTCGGCGGCGTCGAGTCCCGGACCCCCCGCGCCGCAGGGCTCACCGGTACTGGAACCTCCTGGGGTCCCGGCGGCGGTCCCGGCTGTTGTGGTAGTGCGGGCACGCGTAGCCCTGGCGGCACAGGCGCGGAGGCTTCGGGCACTGCTCCGTCTTGTAGCTGCCCAGCACGAAGTTGGCGTCTGAAACACAGGGGTCGGCGTGGGAGCGTGTAAGGAGAAGCAGCCCCAGTCTCGGCGGCCCAACGCAGGGTGTCCGCCCCACGGCCACGCATGGGAGCGGGGCCCCGACACCCGCTACAGGCCGGTGAACTCGAGAACCTGCTGCTTGCGGAACAGCCAGACTCAGGGGACCAGCGACCACGGGGTCCCACCACGGATCCACTCACAGGAAGGGCGCGGGGGCGGCGGGGGGTGGCAGGGGTGGGGCTGGCCCAGCGGCTGGGACAGAGTCTCATGCTAGCTCCCCACAGGGCTGCTTGACCCCGAACATTCCGGAAACCCTGCAACGGACACCTGAGCTCTGATGTAAACCAAGGACTCTGGGAGGGAAGAGCTCGTCCTGTCCGCTAGCCGGGGCGGGGGACACGTGTCCTGCAGCAGCGGGGACGGGGACGCGGAGCACAGGGAGTCACGGGACCCTCCCATCCGTGGAACTGAACACTGCCCCCCGAACAGGTCTATGTTTTAAACGGTTAACTTCATGCTCTTTGAAGGGCATCTCAAAGCAAAAACCTGCAAAAAGCCACTGGGGTCATTTAAAAGTGGAGCTAATAGGACATTCTAGAAACCGTCCTGCTCTCGGGCTGGCTGCTAACGGACGAGCGCTGAGCTCCGTGCTGAGGGGCAGCGGGCAGCCGCGGGAGGGACAGCCCAGCCCTCAGGAAGCGTCTCCTGGTCCGGCCGCGTCGGAGTCCGTTTCAAACACGTTATCAAAGACAAGAGCGGTGACCCACACAGGAGGCCATGGAGAGAGAAGGGGCTTGAGAAACAAAAAGGCCAACTTTGAGAAAAGAAAAATGACAGAATACGGATTCCCAAATGCTGACCGCGTGCCTGCTGCAGACACCAGATCCTGCCGGGTGCCACGACGCCGGCAGAAACGAGCAAGAATCTGCGGCAAGCGGGAGACGCAACGGCTCCTCAAAGCCTCCGACGCCGCAGAAACATGAAGGCCACACGTCCGGAAAGTCGGCCGCGAGCGTGGGTGCCCAGCTCCGGGGAGGCGAGGACGCGATCTGCACACTCCCAGGCGTGCAAACGCACCCCAGGGCAGCACACACATCCCACCCTCGGGGCAGAAGACGCCCAAGACACAGCCTATGACCCCAAAGTCCTTCGGGAGGTGATGGACACAGGCACGGTGGCCCATCCCGACTGTGGGGCTCTTAGCAGAGAGAAGACACAAGGCAGCGAGCCCTGGAGGAAGGGAGCCTGAGAAGCTACGCCCTGGACGATTCCAGCTACGGGATGTTCTGGAAAAGGCAAAGCCGTGGAAACAGAACGATGGCGTAAAGGACCAGGGGTCTCCAGGGGCTGGGGCAGTGGCCACAGCCTGAAGGACGCTGCAGGGCAGACACAGGACGCACCTGTCCAAGCCCCCCCCGCCCAGCTCGCAGAGCCCTGAGAGAAACCGCGCTCACTGCTTAGTGACATAGCGTCAACCTTGGTTCCCAGAGTGTTACAAACGTACTGGGCCGGTGCAGGGGTCTACGACCCCAAAACCAGGATTAGGGGGGCAGGACGGGGAGGCATGGGGGCTCGTACTACCCGCGATTGTCCGGAAATCTAAAGAGATCCCACGGTAAAATCTGCGCATTAAAGAGCCCACCCCCACCTCAAGCCTGCTCTGGGACAGGAAGCCCAAAGCAGCAGGGCCCGCGGCAACCCGCTCCCCGGGGGCAGCCGGCGGCTGACCTCACCATGGACATCCAGGAGTAGAGGTCCGAGCACCCTGGGGACCAGAGCAGCCTGGGCTCAGATCCTACTCGGCCGCCACCACCCAAGGGACTGGGGGTAATGTGCGCCGCGGGAGACTCAGTTCCCCACCCCATCTCCAAACAAAGCGTGGGTCCGCCGTGCGGCCACTTTGCAGACAGAGACAAGCGTCACTCCCCCCCCCACACCCATGGCGGCCTCGGGTTACCTTGCCACCGGGGGTCCTCACCCAGGATCTTCTCGATCATGGCCTGGCTGGCCAAGACCCCGGGCTGCAGGTCGGGGACGCCATCCGCGCCGCACAGCTGGCCGTCCTGCAAGGCTTCCTGGGCCTGCAGCTCCCTACAACCAAACCACACGGCGGTCACAGCTCCGTCGCGGGCTGCCTCAGCCCTCCGCACCGGCGAGACAACGATTCGCCGCTGTCACCCTGTGCGGCTGCCTGGAAGGCTCCAGACGGGCGTCCTTCGGGCACAACCCGAGATCCAGCCCCATCAGAGCTGCATGGTGGGCGGCGAGGCCCTGGCCGCCTCCCTCGGGCTCGGCCCCGCGAGCTCCCACGGGCACCCACGTCGGAACGAAGGAAACCACGTCGCCAGGGCGAGGGCAAGGCCGGGTGGGGAGTGCGGCCGCCCCACACACCTGATGTCGCACACGGGTGGCCGCAGGTCCAGCGGGCCGTGTGCGAAGGCGCAGTGCGGCCCGTTCTTCGCGCAGTGACCCCGGGCATCTGTCTCGTGGATGCACGTGCCCGTCTTGTAGTAGCGCAGGTGGTACTTGCGCTCTGTGTCCCCGGTCGTCCGGTGCAGGTACGGACACCTGGAGAGCAGAGGGGCCGGCACAGGCCATCTGAGGCCTCGGGGCTGCGGGGACACGCTCGGCACGGACCTGCCCCACCCCTCCTCAGGAGCCAGCCACCCCGTCTCACCGCGGGACCACCACCCCGGGCACAGCATCCGTCCCCAGGCACTGAGACCCCCCACAAATCAGGTCTCCCTGGACATCATCCTGCGTCATGCTGTGAACACAAACAGGGCTCCCTCCTGCAGCTGGGCACACCCTGTCCCTGACAAGCACTATGAGACAAGGGGCTGGCAGTCACGCCCATGCCACCCAGGGGCTTCTGGGGACCGCTCGATGGAAGGAGGGGCCTGGACATGGCCGGAGGGGGACGCTGGTTGCACAGGAGAGAAGCAGGTGCAGGGGGAGGGGCAGGGTCACGAGCAGGCACCGGCCACTCAAGCCCGGGGGCAGTCCGCGCAGCTCCCCAGGCAGTGAAGGGCTCGCATCGCACGGGGGAGACTGGCACACGTGGAGCCGGGCCCTGAGCCCCCTCGCGGTCAGTCCCTCTAAACAAGAGCCACAGACACACAGGAGCGAGAAAAGGAGCCCGAGCCAGCCGGGCCCCAGAGCCACCTGCGCAGTGATGTGGAAGCCTGTCACTGCCCGTCCCCTCCAGGGACAACCGGGGAGCAGCACGGGAGGCTCGGGCAAGGCCCAGCCCCACCTTGCTGCGCTGCGAGTCTCCCCACAAGGAGCACAGACCAGACCCAGAGAGAACGGCTTGGGGGCTGCCTCGCTCTCAACCTCTCTCCCTGCAATAAGGAAGCGCAGGCTCGGCCCTCGCACCGGGCACCCCGCCCTCCGGGGCACCCGTGCCGCACACAGCAGGAGACAGGACTCCATGCCCAGCAGGACAGGCCCTCGGAACCAACCAAGCAGCCTCCAAAAGAGAAGCCAGCAGGCGGGTGGGCTCCCGGGATGCGGCTAGAAGTGCACTGGACTCCTGGAGGACATTCTGGTCAGCGAGAGACACCAGACACAAAGGGACGACGGCCTTACGATGCCGGTCCAGGTGGTCCTGGGAAGTCAAAGTCAGACCAACGGGCTGAGGGGGGAGCGTGGGCGCGAGCAGCTCGGGAACCAGCAGGGACTCAGTGCAGAATGGTAGCGTCTGCGTGCGAAGCTGGAAGGAATCTGGAAGCAGAGCCTGGGGACGGGTGTACAACCCGGAGAGCGCGCTCGCGGCCGCTGCACCGCACACGGAAACATGCTTAAAATCGCACGTTTCACAGCACACGCGTGTCACCGAAATCGTCAACAAAGCCCCCGGGGCCAGAGGAGAGAGGGAAGAGAGAGACCCGACCTATTCCTACAGAAAGGTGTGCTCACAGCGCACTGGAACTGGAAGGGAGGCGCCTGCACGCCACAAGGAACCCCTCCAGTCAGCGTCCTGCAAACTCACCACGGGAAGAGTGGCAGCCGCTGCCGATCCCCAAAGACGTGTAAGAGACAGAGAGACGTCCCAAGACGCCTTGGTCTCACTTTGTGAAAACAGAGAACAAGGACCACGTTGCTACTGCGCATGAGACCAGAGAGCCCTCCCCAGTGAAGGTCCGGTGCAGGCATGAGTGCGGGCGCCGCCTCGCCCCAGGCCCCGCTGCACCAGCTGTGGGTCACACGTCTGCCGCCCCCCCAGGCTCGACCCTGCGTGTGCACGACACACTGGTTTGTGTCGATCTGGGGCAGCCAGGTGGTCAAGGCAGTCATGACCATAGAGACCAGCATCACTTGCAAAGAGAACTGATCGCGCTCCCTGCAGGTGTCCCCCACCCCAACCTCCCATCCCAATGTCACAATGTCACAGCTCGGCCCTCACTCACTTCCTAGCAGCCCCGCGGCAAAGCGCTAAGCACCCTCTGCTTTCCTTGCCGGTGCTGTTGCCAGCACGACCAGAGCCTGCCCAGTCCCCCTGCCTGGGCCTCCGCACTGAGCATGGAGCACCGAGCATGAGCACAACCACCGAGCACAGAGCAACCAGCACCAGTACAAGCACCAAGCACGGAGTACTGAGCACCAGCACCAAGCATGGAGCAGCAAGCACAGAGCACGGAGCACCAGCACAAGCACAGCGCACAAAGCATCAGCATAAACACCAAGCACACAGCACTCACCATGACCACCAAGCAGAGAGCACTGAGCACCAGCACAACCACCAAGCACAGGGCACCAGCACTCAGCACAGAGCACTCAGCACAACCACCAAGGAGAGAGCCCCAAGCATGGAACACAAAGCACAACCACCAAGCACCGAGCATGGAGCACTCAGCACAACCACCAAGGAGAGAGCACTGAGCACCGAGCACAGAGCACCGAGCATGGTGCACGGAGCACCAGCACAAGCACCGAGCACAGAGCGCTTCTGCACCAGCACCAAGCACAGGGCACCAGCACGAGCACCAACTACAGAGCACTGAGCATGACCACCAAGGAGAGAGCACTGAGCATGGAGCACCAGCACAAGCACCAAGCATGGAGCACCAAGCACAACCACCAAGCATGGAGCACAAAGCACCAGGACAAGCACAAGCGCTAAGCATGGAGCAGCAAGCATGGAGCACCAAGCACCAGCACAAGCACCAAGCACCAGGACAGAGCACCAAGCATGGAGCACTGAGCACAGAGCACCAGCGCCAAGCACAGAGCAGCAACCACAGAGCATGGAGCACCAGCATCAGCACTAAGCACGGAGCACTGAGCACAACCACCAAGGAGAGAGCACCGAGCACCAGCACAGAGCACCGAGCATGACCACCGAGCAGAGAGCACCGAGCACGCACTATTATTTCACACAGGCATGACCTCAAGACACTGAAGGACTCTTACTTGATGAAAGAAAACGGTTCCACCTTGGGAAGGTGTGAGAAGTGAGAAGAGGCCTCAGAACACAGCGACAAAGCCAGACCCTCTCTGGGGCAGGGAAGAGCTGGGGCTCAGCCCAACACGGCACGAGCATTCTTCTCGAAGGAGCCCACTAACCGCTGGCCCACGGCCAATCCCACTGCCCCCACAATGTACCTAGGTGTGACTCAGTTCTGCCGAGCACCCAATTCAGGTGATGCCCTTAGTACTCAAGCCATCTGCCACAATCGGTGACCCAAACAGTGTAATTCAACCAGGATTCCATCAAGGGCATCTGGCATGTGCACAATCCCAACGTGCTTGAACCCGTGGGCCAGGAAGCGGGGAGGAACAGACCGGAAGCTCAAGACTGCCCCTACCTCTCCAGGACAGTCTGAAGCTGTCCCCCTCTCTCTGGTAGCCCTCACCAAGATGGGTCCGCGAAGGGACACAGAGATGGCCCACCAAGTTCGGACCCACTGCGCACCAGCACTGGCCAGGAGCACACTGGGGTGTGCGTCACAAGCCCCGGAAGGGCTGGCGAATCCCAGGAGGTCTGATGCTGCCAGTCCAGGTGGGAGCCTCAGGTGACGTCGGTGCTACTGGGCTTTAAGGGGGACTCCCTTTAACCCAACTCCCTGCCAGCCCCCAAGGGGCTCAGAGTGGGGGGGACCCGAACACAGCACACAAATAAGTAACTGAGGTGTGGAATGGAACCAGACAAGCCACCAAGGGCAGCCACGGAGCACAGGAGACAACAAACACGAACAAAGGGAGGACCCATGGGCCGTAGACGACTG
Source organism: Mellivora capensis (assembly GCA_004024625.1). Lineage (NCBI taxonomy): Eukaryota > Metazoa > Chordata > Mammalia > Carnivora > Mustelidae > Mellivora > Mellivora capensis. The sequence continues at coordinate 110,622 of PISX010002703.1, forward strand.
GGGCAGGGAGGTGGGGGTGGGTAGGTGGGGCTTCTGGGAGAAGAGTTTCATGGAACACCCACCCCTCCTGAGGCTAGGGGAGGGGAGCTGCCAACTAACCCCATGTTGACCACGTCCAACCCCTCCACCCTGCGCCCCCAGTCTCTGGACCTCGGAGCCAGGCCAGTGACCCGTGGTTAGTCCCTCACAGGGACCAGCAGCACCACCAACAGGTGTCACTCCTCCCCGTGCCCCTGCCAAGAGGACATCCCATCCAGAAGACAGAAGGTTCCAGCGGCCTGCAAGGGGCCTCCCTGTGCCCGGGGCCACCTCCTGGTTGCCTCCTCCACCCCTGCCCCTTCGCCCTATGGGGTTCCCCCAGGCCAACCTGGTCACCTAATTCCCTCAAGCTGGCTAATGTGTCACCTAAAGGCCTGTGTCTTCCAGACCATGACCCCCTGACCATGGGCTACATGGCTCTAACCTTCAGGACCTGCCCTTGGCTCTCCCCTCACCCCAACCGCCCAAGCAGAGTTCACTGATAAGACCAGTGTGGGGCAAGCATACCGCTACCCCGCAGGGAAATTCACCCAAAACTGGGGACCGCAGACACTCGGGTCTCTGGGCAGAGCACACAGAAGGCAGGTGTGGTGCAGCAGACGCTGAGGATAGCGGCTCCGAGCCACGCCGGGGCGTCCAGGGGCAAGCCCACGGAATCACACACCAACAGCCCACCTGGCCCAGGGCCTGTGTCCTCAGAGACCCCAAGCGCAGTGAGGAGGGGGCTGTAGGGACAAGAGCCCGGCCTGCCAGGGGAACCCTGGAGGAACGGGTCGGGCCCATCTCTTACCAAGGGGTCGGGAGGGCCACTCGCCAGGGTAGGAGCAAGATCAGCAGAGGAGACCGCTTCCTCTCCACTCGGGGTAGCTGGGGGCTGCTTGTTTCCCCAGTGAAAAGGCTCCCCAGCAAGAGGCCCCGCGGACCCCTGCGAAGCCCTTTCCTTTCCTAGGTCAAGCCAACCTCGGTGAAGACACCTGCGCACGCACGTGCTCTCGGGCGGGGGGAGGGGCCGACCACGCTTGCAGGTGCGTTTGGCAGGTGCGAGCACTCCCCGGAGCCCCGCGGGCCGGGGAGCAGCACAGCCCGCGGGGGCCTGGGGCTGTCCACACCCAAGGCCTCTCCCAGACCCGCTTTCGGGACCGCCGACCTGAAAACCCTCGGCACAGGCGTTGCCTTCCTTGAAGCCCAAGAAATACCTGCGATGGGTCCTCCAAGAGGGAGCTCCGGCCCGGTGGAGCGGCCCCCCCCTCCCCCGCAGACTGCGGACCCCGCGCTCCGGCCAAGGGGCGGGGCTGCAGCACAAAGTGACCCGCGCGGCCAATCGCGGACGGCCGCGGGGGGAGGGGCGTGTCCGGCAGAGGGGGCCGCCCCCAGAGAGCGAGGACCGCGGGCCTGGAGCGCGAGACTGATTTCCCCGCGAGGATCGTGGCAGGGGTGTCTCTGGGGAGGGGGAGATGACAGCGGGATGTCTACCCAGAGGGGACACTGGCGGCACCACGGGGGGGGGGGGGGGAGAAGGGGGCCCTGGAGGAATGGGTGATGGTGAGAGGGAAAGGGTGACCACCCGCCACGGAAAAGGGGTGTCGGTGGGGGAGGGACCACAGGAGGAGGAGTGACAGTGAGGGGAGAAGGTAACCGCCAGCCTAGGAAACGCTGTGACAGCAGGGGTGCCATCCCTCCGTCCAGATTTGTCCTGCCCCACAGCTCAGCTGAAAGGTGGCCCCAGCCAGCGCTAAGGCCAACATTGGACGCTTGTGTCACCTGGCAAGGACTGAAGGGGTTCGGCTCTCTCAGGGTGTTCCTGCTTTAAAAACAGGTTGGTAGTACATCTGCCCCAACCAGAACTTTCAAGAACCCATGAAACGAAATGAAAGGAAGGTTCTGTCCTTGCTCTGAAAGGCACAACCTACTTACAAATTCCACGAGGACGCTACGCGAACCAGTCAAAGGGGACAAACTCTGGGCCACCCCATTTGTGGGGGATGAGAAAGGCCCTCTCCCATGTAGTGGAGCACCAATCACTAAGGAGAGATCCCCAGGGGACATGCATGCCACCAAATACGTCCTAAAGGGCTGACACTCAAGACAAGAGACAAACTGTTTACTTAGACGTGTGACTTTCTCACTGTATAGACAGTCACAGGACGCACCCGCAACAGAAAAGGGCCAACAGGCAGCTCACTCCCACTCCTCCTGATTCTCAGTGATGACCTGTGTCCCTGAGATCGCATGTCACCTTTTCTGTAATCAATAACTGTGTGCTACGTAACTGTTCCTGAGCACGTGCAGGTAAGTGTCCACTGCCAACTCCTCATCCTGCGAGGCCAGGGTGCCATCCTAAGGCCCAGCAAAAGGGCCGGATCAGTACCAGGACACGCAGACTCCAGAACCCCAAACAGCTGCTCCAATAGGCTTTGGCCACATGCATTAAGAGCATTAGTGAATACTGCCACTTGGTCCTCTAGGACAGGGTCAGACATGCTGGGTGACTGGATCCCTGCACCAGGGACAAGCATCTGTACCCCTGCCCCTCGGGGTAATTCAGGACCCAAGGCCCGGGTGGGGGGGGGGGGAGTGACTGACATGGCCAAAGGAAATGTAGGACCTGAAGTCAGGCCTCAGCTAGACCAACACGTCCCTTCTGAATACCCGTTTGCAGAAAACATCAGCTCAAGAAACAATTAACACTTGTAACGCTTCACAGAAGCAGGGGTGCCTCTGGGGCTCAGTCAGTGAAGCGTCTGCCTTCGGCTGGGGTCATGTTACCAGGGTTCTGGGATCAAACCCCCCATCGGGCTCCCTGCTCAGTGGGGAGACTGCTTCTCCCTCTACCTCTGCCCTTTCCACCCTGCTTTCCACCTGTCACCTTTGCCAAGCTGTGTTGGGCCAGGTCGTCACCAAAACGTCACTCCCCAGACTCGGGGGGAGGGGATGGGTGTTAAGGACTGCACACAACAGTTCACAACCACCCCACCCGGAGCACAGGGCCCTGCTCAGCGCTTGGAACGGAGCAGATTCTGAGCGGGGTGCTGATGGTCATGACCGAGAGCTTAAGTCGGACTACCCAAATCCCGTCACTGGGACTTCTCCGAAACACCAGCCCTGTGCTCTGCTAAATTCCTCCTGGAGTTTGAGGAGGACAATCTTTTATTTTTATTATTTTTTTTAAGATTTTATTTATTTGACAGAGATCACAAGTAGGCAGAGAGAAAAAAAAGAAAAAAAAAAACACCATAACACCACAGCACCTGCTTGTGCACGCGCGCGCTCTCTCATTCTGTCTCTCTCTCTGTCAAATAAATAAAATCTTAAAAAAAAAAAAACTTCACAGAAGCATCTCACCGTCTTAGCGGGGGAGAAGCTGGGCACATCTCTGCAGCAGGATTCCAGCTGCCTCACTAGCAACCTTCCTGATCTGGAGCTCAACTACACTCGCAGTAAGTGTATGAGAATATAAGGTTTATGGTAACACACCGATGAAAAATTTCCTCCCTGGCCTGAGCCAGGGAGCAGCAGAGCAAACACAGTCTTGGAAAGGGAGCATTTCTGGAGACCCAGCTCCTTTCAAAGAGTCCGGCGACCGAGCCTGCAGGACCGCCCCCGAATCAGCGCTGGGTCTGAACAGAAGGGGGGCAAGCAGTGGTTACCAGAGGCCCTGGGGCCCAGGGAGACTGCCCCACTTCCAGGCAGAGACGGACCAGCCGTCCTCCTGCCCCAACGGTCCAGGAGAAAAGTGGAAAGCCTCCGGCTACGGATTTCTGCCCACTCCGCGAACGCACACACTCTGACTTGCGCTCGCCTGTTTCCCAGTCTACATATTGCTGGATAAATACATCTGTTCATAACACCATAAAGAAACTTGTAAGAAAAAAGCCAACCAAAACAAAAGCTTCGTTCCTTAAGCTTTAAGAGTGCTACGGAAACGGCAGCCTACAAATCGGGTAACTTCCCTACCAGTTCGTTACAGAGAAGTCAGACTGAGCCACCAGAAAGGAAGCCTCCAGTACCATTTGCAAGCACTGGGGCAGCTCTCCGGCCCACAGCCACAGACAGCCTAACAGGTGCACGTCCTAAGGGCTGGTCCCAACGCAGGGAGTGCGGGCACCGGGTTCCCACGGGGGCGGGGCAGGGGTCCCGTGCACACACTCGCAGCCCCGCAGGCACCGGAAAGCCTGCCCCCCACCGGCGGCCGCGGGAAGGCTTCGGAGGGAGGGCGGGACCCGCCCGGCCGCGGCGCACACTCACTCGTCGCCGTCGGGGCACACGCCGCTGGCCTCGTCGTACTTGGAGCAGTACACGTCCGGGCTGTAGTTGAAGGTGCCGTCCCGCCTGCGGAGCGGTCTACGCCGACGCTGATTTAGGAAATGCCAATGGAAACAGGTAAATGGCCTGTGCTGGGCGCACTTGTGCTGCACAAACAGGGCGCACTGCTCTGTCCTAAACTCCTTTAGATACCTAAAAAGACAAACAGCGTTGCGGGTCGCTTCCGCCGCCACCGCCGCCGGCGGGCGGCCTCGGGGACTCGTGGGCGGGGACCGGACCCCGCAAGCCAGGGCGCCCCAACCTCAGGAGCAGCCCCCACTCTGAAGGCAGATGACCCCAACGGCCGCCCCCCCATCCCCAGAGTGTCCCTCGCACCCCAGGCACAGTCCCCGACCCCAAGCGCAGGCAACCATCTCCGCCCCGAGGTGCGACCCTCCACTCTGTGTCCGGACGGCCGCCCTACCCTACCCCCATGCCGGGTGCGATTCCCCAGACCCCGTCCGCAGCACCCCCCATCCCGGCCACGGGCGCGACCCCCAAGTTCAGGCGCCACACAGCGACCCCGGGAGCGCCCCGGGCGGGGACAGAGGCAGCCCGAGTCCAGACGGCCGCCCTCCCTCCGAGCCCAGGCGCCGCCGTCCATCCCCGACCCCAGGCGCGACCCCCCACTCCCAGCGCAGACGGCCGCCCTACCCCCAGCCCGGGTGCGATTCCCCGGACGCCGTCCGCAGCATCCCGCACCCCGGCCGCGGGCGCGACCCCCAACTTCAGGGGCGACACAGCGACCCCAGGCACGCCCCGAGCCCCAAGCTCTGGCGCCATCCCTGATCCCAAGCGGAGGCAGCCCGGGTGCAGATGGCCGCCCCCCCCCAGGCTCATTCTCCGCAATCCCCCGAACCCCCACCGAAGGCCCGTGGACCCCCGCCTCCTGCCGCGCTCCCCAGCCCCCGCCCCCAGGTGCCGCCCCAAACCTGGGCGCCGCCGTTCGACCTCAGGCGGCGGCAGCCCGCGTCGGACGCTGCCGCGTCGGACGGCGGTCCACCCGCCCCGAGCCCAGGCGCGACGCCGAGGCCGGGGCGGGGGCCGGGGGGCGGCGCGGGGCCCCAGGCCGCACCGGCGGCGGCACCAGGCCCAGGGGCGCGGGGCGCGGGCCGGGGGGCGCACGGGGCCGGCCCCCGGCCCGCCCCCGTCCCCGCCGCGGCCGGCCCGGCCACTGACCTGTAGTGGGTCGGCTTCTCCGTCTGCGGGGGGGACCCGCTCAGCGCCGCCGCCGCCGCTTTCGAAACCGACGGCATTTTCAGTCAAAACAATGCAGCGCGCATGCGCCAGGCGGGCCCGCCCCCGCCCCTCCGGATCTCCCCCGGCGCCGAGCCCCCCGCGACCCCGCCCCCGCCCCGCCCCCGTCGGCGTCCCGCGGACCCCAGACCGGCCCGGCGATCGCGCCCAGGGCCCCGCTCCTCAGGGACACGCCCCGAGCGCACCGCCCCCGCCCCCGCCGCACAGTTCTGTGCCCCCGCGGGCTCCCCTCGTCCGCGTCCACGCCAGCCCGCGCTCAGGCGGACCCCGGCCCCTCCCGCGGAGCGTCCTGCACGACCCGGAGCAGGTGCCCCGCGTGGAGACAGCGGGCGGGCAGCTCACACTCCACTCCTTCATCCACTCTGCCCCCCAGGCTGGCTGCGGAGCTGCGAGGAGTGGACGCAGTGGCTTAGGGCTGGGTGTGGGAGATGTGGGGGGCGTGCAGCGCTGCTTACGGGTACCCAGCTTTCTCTTAAGGAGTGCGAACAGGTCCCCAAATTAGGTTGTGGTCATGGCTGCCCTGTCACTGCATGAAACATTTTTTTCATTATATACTGCAAGTGGGTGAATTGTGTATCAGTAACGCTGATTCTTAGAAAGAATCCAAGAGGGACGCCTGGTGGCTCAGGTGGTTAAGCGGCTGCCTTCGGCTCAGGTCATGATCCCGGCGTTCTGGGATGGAGTCCCGCATCGGGCTCCTTGCTCGGCGGGGGGGGCCTGCTTCTCCCTCTGCCTCTGCCTCTGCCTGCCTGTGCTCGCTCTCTCTCCCTCTCTCTCTGAAAAATAGATAAATAAAATCTTAAAAAAAAAAAAGAAAGAAAGAAAGAATCCAAGAGGCCCACAGGCAAGGGGGAGTCACACACCCCTCTCTTCACCATGCTGACGCACTGGGGGGTGGGCTCTCTGGGAAGCGAGCTGCAGAGCAGCAGCAGGGTCCTGGCTCACGGAGCCCGGGGTAGGAAGGAGGGTGTGCACTTCAGGAGGGAGAACCTAGGCCCGGAGCATGCAGTTTTGTAAATATGGGGCCTAAAATGTTCAACCCGGCTAGTAATTAAATTAAAAATTATCTTAAAAAGCAAGTGAAAGTAAGGCAGAGCCCATGGAGTGGGCATTTTCTGTTCTGAACAGAAATCCCCCAATGCTGCAGCAAGACAAGCCCTTGAAGGAGTGCAGCTGGGACAAAGACTGAGACGATGAAAGGCTTTAGGGAACAGTTCCCCTGCCCACCCGCTCTGCCCTGCCCCTTGGAAAAGCCCAGGTCCGGGAGGGCCTGCTCACACTGTCACCAGCGGGCCTCGGTCTTCCTTTTGCTCATGAGGAGGTCCACGGTGCCTGGGGTGTAAAGTCCGGAACCAGAAACACCCTCGCTGGCCGCTGCCCTAGAGATACTCAGGATTTGTTCCCATGTGGTACATGACGTTTCATCCAAAAAAGCACCCACCCCTGTGTTTTGAGAGGCTGTGCATTTATACACATGAAACAATCTGGAAAGGTACACAACAAAGTGTTCACAGGAGTTGGCTCTAGGCAGTGGGATTTTTAGTGTTTCTGATTCTCCGCCTTTTGCTTATTACAGTATCTAACTTTTCCAGGTAAACCATATTGCTTCTGTCATATGAGAATTAATTTTAATTAAAACAAAAATTCTTTTCATTAGGCCTTTTTCTTCCCTCTGCAGGAACTATTGAGAGAAAAGTAAGGGTTCAGGTTTGAACAATTTGCTCCAACAAAATAGTTCACAATCAAACAGGTAACAACCATGCCAGGTTAGAGAAAGGATGGCTTAGTTCTTTGCTCCTGCTGGGATAAAAACGTAGCCTGAGCTACAATTAGGTCAATCTTTCCAAACCTTGATCTGTCTTTAAATAATGAACATACTTGCATCAGTTCTACTTCCCTACTGAGCCCAATTCGCCCAGACACTGCCGGACAGAGAGTACTCCCTCCCAGAGACCCTTCTGGAAGCCAGCACGCTGGCAGGCAGCCAGCGGCCTTCACACACCCGAATGAAAGAAACCTCCAGGTAAATTTGGCACCACCGACATGCCAAGATAAAACCTTCCACTAGAATCTTAAGTAAATAAAATCTTCCTTTTGTGCATCTTGTATTTAATCAAAAACTAAGCAGTTTCTTACTTACTACTTGAAAAGCCCATCATTTAGATACCCCAAAATATTGTCCAAACATACTTATCAGGGGCACCTGGGTGGCTCAGTCCTTGGGCGTCCGCCTTCGGTTGGGGTCCTGATCCCAGAGTCCTGGGATCAGCCCGCATCGGGCTCCCTGCTCAGTGGGAAGCCTGCTTCTCCCTCTCCCACTCCCCCTGCTTGTGTTCCCTCTCTCGCTGTGTCTCTCTGTCAAATAAATGAATAAAATCTTTAAAAAAAAAAAATCACCAAAAAAAAAAAGGAAAAAAGAAATACGTATCAGTCTTATTCTATTCAGAAAATTGTCACCTTTTTCTCTCACCAGAAAATTGCTACACCTAAAAATTTGTAGAGCTGATGAAGTTCATTATTTCCGGCATCCTTCGTAAATTCCACAATTTACATTTAGAATTCTTTCCTCAGTTCCTACCCTGGAAAAACAGAAGAACAAAGGAACTGGAAAGGAGGGGATCGGCTTAATTCCACATTACCAAACTCAAATGCACTGTCAATTAGTTTGCAAAACTAAGGTCAACTTCTACGCACTACAGCACACTGCAAATCGGAAGTTTAACTCTCTCGCCAGCTGTCCGGTCGGCGAAAACAGAAGACCCGCGAACTGGACCCAGGGATCACGAGTGTCTCCAGCGCCGCTTCGGAAATACGATCGCGTCGTAGAAAGACACATCACAAGTCCAGGAGCACACGACGCGCCGCAGCCTCTCCCGAGCATCTGGAAACGCCGTGTCCGCTGGGCCCATCCGCTGGGCATCAGTGTCCGGCACAGAGCCGGCGCCGACAGGATGGCCCTCCGCTCCGCCTTCCACACGGGCCAGCGGGCGCGGTGCGCCGAGTCCTTCACGCTGCTGATGCGCGCAACGGCGGCAGAATCGCCAAACCCGATGGCCAAAGCGTCGGGGCGGCGGCCTGTCCCCTCGCCGCCAGCCCCGCGTCGCCCGCTGTCCCCTCGCCGCCAGCCCGCTAAGTGCTCGCCTGGTGGGCAGCCGGAGCGCCGGGCTCCTGCGAGCCCTCGCCGGGCTCCGCCTCCTCTTCCCCCAACACCTGCCTAAGCCACCGGTCCGCGCCGGTCTCCCGCCGCAGGAAGCACCACAAGAGCAGAGCCGTGAGAGAGAGGCTGAAGGGCAACACCCTCCACCAGGGCCGCTGCTGCTCCTTCCCCAGGGTATGCTGCACCGTCCAGCGGTCCGGGTGGGCTCGGCTGGAGGAAAAGTGAAGGGGACGGTCAGGGTCGTCCTCTTCCTCGGCCGCGGGCGGGGCCTGCGCCCGGCCACCCGGCGGCGGCTGGGTGCGGGAAGCCCAGCGCACGAACCTCAGCGTCCGGACGGCCCTGCAAGAGAGACAGCTGTGAGCGCGCCCGCCCGTCGCCCCCGCCCTCGGCCGCTCCGAGAAGCTGCCCAGCTCACCCGGCCGCCGGCGCACACAGGACGCCGCGCATCGCGACCCGGCCTCCGCGCTCGGCGCCGTGGCGCATCCCGTTGGCGTCACTTCCGACGCGCGAAACCGGAAGCCGGACGCCGTTCGAGGCCTCTGTTCACGACTACAGAACGTGGGTCCGATCGCGCGACGGAAATGACGCGCACTCTCGGGCGGCCTCTTCCGTCGCAGCCAGCCACCCACGCCAGGCCGCAAGGGCATGCCGGGAAGTGTAGTTCGCTCCCAGCCCGAAGAGGAAGGAGCCGAGAGGTGCCTGAGTGCAGGGCTGGGTTAGAGCGAGATCGTCGCCCTGGCCCCCGCGCACCCCGCACCCTTCTCGCCGTGCAGGCGCAGCCCCGGGACCCGTGCGGCTGCGTGACCGCAGGCCCTCGCCCGCGTCCTGGCGCTGTGCGTTGCCCCGTGCAGCGCAAGCAGAGCTGCCGCTAGACCCAGACCGCTCTGCGGGGCGGCGTTTCCGCGCGGTGCTCGGCCTCGGGGCCGCGATCCCGCAGCCGGCGCGGCAGGGCTCGCGCACGGCGCTCCCCGGGCGTCGGGCCTGCTCGCCGGGGGCCAGCGGGACCCCGTGCGCACGTGCGCTGCCCTCCTGGGTCACCCTCCCGAGTCAGGCTGGGGGCCGGGGGCGCCCCTCGGGCCGTCCTGGGGCTCCCTGCTCGGCCCGGTAGGGACGCTGCTGGAGCGTTTGCCCTCAGGGTAAAAACTGGGCTTGGTTTGCTGATCCTTCCCGTCAGAGGGCCACGTAGGGTGCGCAGGCATCCTCGTTGTGGGGATGCGTGTAGGGGCACCGGGGACTGCGATGGCGAGGCCGCCCTGTGGACGGCGCTGAGCTGCCTCCCTAATCCGGCGTCTTTGCCTCTGGACCGCTCCTCTCCTGCACCTGTTCCGGGAGAGACACCAGACTCCGCGCGGGTCTCCGCCCCGCCCCGCCCTCCGGGGACTCTCCAGACTGCAGGGCGGGGGTGGCGGGCTGGAGACGTTCCCCACGCCACAGCGTCTGCGGTGCCCCCAGCCTGGGAAGCCCTGACGCGCTGCGGCGGCCCAGCTCCCAGCCCGGGACCGTGTCCAGAGCTGCTGTGTCAACAGAGGCACCTGTGTGTCCGGGTCCTCCTCGCGGGGCGCCCCCCCCCCCCAGGTCCACCCTGTCCGTGCAAACTGGCCCGCAAGAACACTCTAATACACGAAGGAAACACGGAGTTTTATTCAAACCGAGAGCCGCCCGGGACACAGGTCTTCACTGGGAAGAGAGTTCTGGAGAACCAAGTGTTTTCACGGAGTTAGAGAGCTCTTTACAGCCTGTGAGAGCTCAGGAGGGTATGGATTAGCATATCAGCAGGATTATGAGGTTTAACTTCCAGGAAGGCAGGGAGCAGGAGTGTGGGTGACATCTCCAAGGCAAGAGGGTTTTCCCTTAGGCTGCGCACTCAGGAACCAGACATACAATGTGTGTGTGGCAGGCCCTTAAGTCCGGCTTTTGGTTTAAAGAAAGTTCATGCACTGCCATCCTGATAGAGAAATCTAAAATGACTTCCCTAGTATATCAGACCTTCGGAGCACTTTTCTCTCCTCGTCTACCTCAGAACCCCACCCGAAATCCTTGCCTAACCAACTCACCCACGGGCAAGCCCAGGAGCCCCCGCTGCAGACTGGAGGAGGGGATTCATATTGTGAGAGAAAGGGCCGGAATCATCCTGGTGTGTAGCCTGGAGAGCTTCCTGGAGGAGATGGAAATTAAAGTGCTCTGAGGTTAGAAGTGGAGCTGCTCAGTGGGGAGTCTGCAAGAGGAGAGGATTTTCTCCCTCCCTCTCATTCTGCCCCTCCCCTGGTTGTGCACGGGCATGCTTGCTCTCTCAAGCTCACACTCTCTCCCTCTCTCTAATAAATACATAAGTCTTTTTTTAAAAGGGGGGGGGCGCCTGGGTGGCTCAGTCGTTAAGCATCTGCCTTTGGCTCCTGGGATCGAGCCCCGTTTCGGGCTTCCTGCTCGGCGGGAAGCCTGCTTCTCCCTCTCCCACTCCCCCTGCTTGTGTTCCCTGTCTCTCTGTGTCTCTGTCAAATAAATAAATAAATAATCTTAAAAAAAAAAAAACAACCAAATCCATGTGTCCAAATGACTACTCTTCTGTCCCCAATTCCTGCTGCCACTTGTTCTCCACTGAGGTGAAAGCGCTGTACAAAAACACGGGTCCTGCAGAGTCCTTTTTTTTTTAAGATTTATTTACCTGAGTGAGAGAGCAAGCATGGGGTGGGGGGAAATGGGGTGAGGTTAGGGAGGGGCGGGGGGAGAAGGAGAAGCAGACTCCCGGCTGAGCAAGGAGACAGATTCAGGACTCAATCCCAGGACTCCAGGGTCGTGACCTGAGCCAAAGGCCGGAGCTTAACTGACTGAGCCCCCCAGGTGCCCTGGTTGTGTAGAATCTTAAGAGGGCAAGAGCCCCTGGCCTTTGGGAGCTGGGACTCATAGCTGGGGTCTCTGTTGGACATAAGCATCTTCCACACAAGGACAAGTGTGGGTCAGCCCACTGCGGGACCGCTTGGGACAAATAAGGCCCCGCTGTAACCACATCTGAGCACGCACGGCCCAGACACCGCCCAGACCCCTGCAGCCCCACCTCATCTGCCCTCCTTCTGGGTAAGATGCACTAAGGTGCCAATCCAGGCTGAACTCTGTCCCCCCATATTCACATTCACCTGGAACTCAGCACGTGACTTTATCTGGAAATAGGGTCTTTGTGGATGTAGATCAAAGGTCACCGGGATTGGGGGGCCTAAATCCAAGGCCTGGTGTCCTCCTAAGAAAAGCAGAAAAGACACAGAGACACATAGGGGAGACCACACAGAGAGGCCCCAAGCCACAGAGCTCCGAGGACTGCTAGCAACACCAGAAGGGAGAGAGAGAAAGGCCCGGGACAGACCCTCCCGACACCCTCACTTCAGGCGCTGGCCTCCAGACCGACAGAAGACTCGCTGTCATATTAAATCACCCGGTGCATCGCGCTTTGCCCTGGCGGCCCCAGGACGTGGTCGCAGAGCCCCCTGCTTCCCACCAGCCAGCACCCCAGAGCCAAGCCCCTGACCCGACACAGACCCACAGCCCTTTCCAAGGCTCCCCCAGAGGCAGCCACGTCCCCCGCCCCAGCCCCAGCCCCAGCACTCCCCCGCCAGGGCGCTGGGTGACAGGTGCCAGAGCCTGAGCCTGCGGTGCTGCCCACTGTGGTCCTTGTCCCCTCCCCCGCCCCCTCGGGGCATAAACCGACACCTCGGCCTTCATTATCTCAAAGCACACAGAACAACCTTTCGGGGTCTAATGTCTCCCTAATGGGCAGGGCTGGCTCACCTGAGAGCTGACATATTGGGGCTATTGATTTTCCCCAGGAAGATCAATATGGGGTGGGTGCGTGGTCCCAAGAGCAGAGCCTCTTCCCGGGCACAGAGGCCTGACAACAGGGCAGGGGCTGGCGGGAGCAGTGAGGGCGTAGAACTCTGGAAGGCCTGGCACACACCGGGGCTGTCTGGGAGCAGGGGCTGGGACACGTGCTGGGGCCCGAGCCTGAGTACATCAGTCCCAGCCCCACTCCAGCGGTCCCAGTGGGAGCGGGGGTCTTGGGACACCTATGTCACTTGGCCTGGCCCTGGCCACCCAACACCCAGCTGGACTTGTGTGCGCAGTGGTTCTGAGAAAGTGTGTCTCCACCAACCCAGCCTTGCTAGTAACAAAAGCCAGAGTTCAGCCTCCACTTGCTGGACTCCCGGGTTCCCCTTGAACGTGGCTCAGACTCAGCAGTGGCAAGGATGGGGATAATTCATGCACACCCCTACTAAGACCTCAGATCTGATTCTTCGGTCCCTCTCATGCTTGCGTCCCACCTTTACTCCCTCGGGCTGTGCTTTGCGGGGCCCTGTCATTGACTGCTGGGGCTAGTGTAGCACCCTCCCTGGTCTCCAGGCTCCGGCTTCCTTTGTCCAGATGCTCACCTCACATTGCACCGGTCAGGTTCCTCTTCCTAAACCCTCATCTGCGCTGGTGTCTTCCCGAATCTAAAATTCTCTGTCCTAGGCTGGGGTTTCCTCCTTGGTCTCTGGCCAGGCAGAAAAAAAGCATTGAGATTATGCCAGCAGAAAGGGACAGGGAGGGTCTGGCTATTTGTGGACAGTCTTCCCCTGGCTGGCATTAGGGAACATCTCCTCAGCGGGCCACTTGCAGGACCCAAACCCCTGCCACAGCCCCAGCTCCACTGACCAGGGGCCTGAGACAGAGGCCGGGATGAAGAAGTAAGCCTGTGGGGTGGTGGGGAACAAGGGCCCTCGGGAAGGAGTGGGCCCCGGGGGTGTGACCGTCGAGGGTCCTCTCTGTGAGAGCCTCACACTGGGATTTGGTCCAGCCACAGAGGGCAGAGCTGAGTGCCTAAGCAGCCTTGGTTCCCTGTGGCAGGAGAAAGGACCACGCTCCACGGCCCCGCCAGGAGGCCCTGCCTTCCAGCTGATGCTTCCAGCTGGGCGGCCGAGCCCAGACATCTGACAGGGCTCAGAACAGCGCTGCTGCGTTACCGCGGTCCCGGTCACCACAGGTCCGAAGCAGCCCCAAATCAAGGAGCCCACAGGGCGGCGCCCCGGATTTGGGGACCTTCCATTCCACCTTCAAAGCCAGCAGTGACCCTGCCCCTAGGGTCACATCTCCCCCTCTGGCCCTAACCTCCTGCCCTCTGGTCGGGACCCTTATGACGACACTGGGCCCCCAGGACAACCCAGGATCATATCTGCAGGGGTCCTTTCCCATGTGACGTGACATGTCCACAGTCCCTGGGGTTTGGGGTGTGGACGTCTGTGGGGCCCCCTAACCACAGGGTGCCCGCTTGTCGCCGAGGCCTTTCCAGGCTGTCCCCTTGCGGAGACACCTGCCCTTCACACAGATGGGCCAGGTGAGCTCCTGGTCCCATCCGGCGCCCAGCAGATGACCTCCTTCCTGAAGCCCCTCCTCTGGTCACACAGGAGGGGATGTTCTTGTGGGCGGGGGATGGGAGAAGCGCCCCCCACTCTGCCTAGCTCGGGCAGGGCACCGAGGAGGGCTGGAGACTGAGCCCAAAGGCCCTCCTGGAGCCTGCACCCATACTGCACCCGCTTCGGGTCCTCGGGGCCACACCTGCCCCAGCCCACCCGCTTCCCAGGTCCTGGCCCCAGCCCTTCCCGAGGAGCAGCAGGGGGCGCTGTGGTCACAGTCCCCGCACCTGTGGGGCCCCTCCTTGGGGTCCGGGCTAGCAGGGCTGAGGCTCACTGTGCTGGGTCTGAGGGGACGCCAGCCGCTGGGGGGGCCCACCCCCCTCGGCCAGAGCCTGGACAACAGTGTCACCGAACCCAGAGTCTCAGGGCAGAATTGTGGCTGTGCCTGAGGTCAGTTTCTGGGGACGGGGGTCCAAGTGTAGACTGAACTCATGAGACAGATTACTTGTGTCCTGGCTGCGCCCTGGGACGTGGGGAAGGGGCCATGACGATCTGGGAACCACGAACCACAGGCCATAGGGAGACCTGGTGTGCCACACGAGCCTGCACTCTCCCTGCAAGGCCCCGGCCCGGGCAGACCACCTGCTTGGGAGACGTTGACGGCTCCAAAGACCCACCCACGGCAAGTGACCAGCCTGGCCGGGGTCCCACGTTCATTTCCCCGTCACTTCCCCACAGCCGGGTGTCCTATGACTCCTCCATCGGGCCCTCCAAATGCCCAAGAAATGCCCGCAGCAATGCCCCCATGGCCCCCGGTTGCAGGAAAGACCCACCCCCGTCTGTGCCCACACCTCACGTAATGGGGGGTCACTAGGGTCTCCTGTCTGAAGGGAACAGAGCCTGGAGCCAAGGCCAAGGGCCCAGGGAGGACTGCGAAGGCATCCCTGGAAGGGTGAGCCCCCATCAGTGGGAGGAAGATCGGGGACCGGGGGCCCGCCAAGCGGGGAGGGGGCTGCCGTCCTGTCCTCAGGACCTGGCTGGCCCACAGGCATTGGTGGCTTCAAGCCAAGGCCAACGGGTCTCTGGAGACCTCCAGCCGGGATCGAGGCACCTAGCAGGGGCCACGTCCGCCGGAACCTCAGAATGGACTCTCACACGGAAACACGTGTCTGCAGCTGCAGTCATGAATACGGAGTCGGGCTGGATCCCAGTGGGCCCCGAGTCCAAGGATGGTGTCCTTGTAGGAGAAACTGGGACCAGACTCCCGTGGGACGGCCACGCACGGATGGAGGCAGAGGTTAGGGTGACACACCTGCAGCCAAGGAGCCCCACCGTGGACGCTGGGCAGGACGCAGGGGTTCTCCCCTGGACGACGCCCCTTTGCTGCTCCTGGCCCCCCCGTTTGGGTGACTGGCTACTGGGGCCCGAGGACGGTCAGGCAGCCTCAGGAGGCACTGCCCGGGGTCCCGGGATGGTGCTGGCTGTAACCCAGCGTGGGGGGGGGTCCGGGGGGGGTCCCCAGGTGGGATCTGCGGTGGGGGGCAGGGGCAGTGGCATGGGACCAGCTTGGACCCTGGGGGTGAGGCCCTGTGTTGGGGGTGCAGGGGCTGAATCGGGTTGGTTGCAAACACACCAGCAGCTCTGGGACGACTGGGACCGGTCACAGCGCCCAGAAGGGCCCGGCGCTTGGAGGGAACCTCCTGCATAGGAGCCCACCACCTGGGCCCTGGCCGGGGGTCCCCCAGTCTCCTGTCCCAGGCCTGCCTGGCTCCTCCCGCCGGCCAGGAGCACCGTTTACCCAGAGAACCGCAGAAGCAGGATGTCCTCTAGAGGAGCCTACTCCAGAAGTCAAAATAGCATGAAATTTAATTTTCCGCCTATTTGACAAGGCTTGGTCCGGGTCCCAATCAGTGGCGGAGATAAGGGTCCTCGGTCCCGGGTGTGAGCCAGCTGGGCCCGCAGCAAACACTCCACGGTCCCCGGGCAGGTTGAGGCTCCCCCCGCGGGGCCCTGGTTGCTGGGCGCTAAAGCAAACGGGCTCTATTTGCCCAGTCTGCGGTGACAATGCAGTCACCAAATATTTGCCAGCCAGGCCGGCCGCAGAGCCCAGCTATAAATGCTTGAGCCCAGGTGCAGGTGGGCCTGCCCCGCGGGAGCTGCAGGCCTCGGCAGGTAGGAGCTGGACTGGGGGGCGGGCAGGGAGGGTGCTGGCGCTGGCTGCTGGCCTCGGGGACCTGGCCGCCTCCCTTCTTCCGGAAGGCGCTGGGCCTTTGGGCCAGGTGGGCTGTGCGGACCACCCACCCACCGGGAGGGCAAGGGGCGGGGCTGAAGAAGGAAGGCGCCTGCATCGGCTTCCCCACAGCCCAGTGCTGGGGTCAGGAGATCCCCAGGGAAGACCCCCCTCCCCGCCACGCTGTGAGTGAGAGCCAGAGCCCAGTGCGGATGGACGGCTGTAGGCAGAAGAGTGAGCCTCCCGGGGTGGGGGTTCTGACAAGCAGCGAGCCCCCTTCTCCTTCACACCACCCTCCCTTTCTTCCCTTCCTGCCAGAGGCAAAAAGGCCCTCCCGGCTGCAAGCTGTCCTCCCCGCTCCCTTGCACTCGTCCTCGGGGCCCAGAGCACGCCACCGCTCAGAGGCAGCCCCGTCTGGCCTCAGACCAGCCCTGTCTCTGTCAGCTCCCCAAACCCCTCTCCCGCCCGCCCGCCCGCCCTGCCCTGAGCCCCAGGCCCACACAGCTTCCCTGCCTCCTGCTAACCCGCCCAGCCCTCCAAACCCCAGGGGCTCGGGGCTCTGGCCCCACCAGGATCCACAGCGTCAGACGGTGCAGGGGGTTGGGGGGAAACAGCACCCAGCTCCGGGCCGGGCCCCTCCACCCATGAAACCCCCGAAACCACAGGGGCTCTGGGACCTGGACCCAGAGCGCTGAGTGGGGCAGCCAGGCCCAGCTCCCAGGGCGCCCCCTGCCTTGTCTCTCCATGTGTCCCCAGCTTCTGAACGTGGCCCCTGCTCCAGGCTGAGGTGGCCACACAGGCCTGGGGACCTGAGGGCTAACCTGTCCGCTCTCTGCCTCCCTCCCAGCCACACCTGCTGCCCCGGAGACGCGGGCTCAAGGAGATGGCCGCGGGCGTGATCCGGCCTCTGTGTGACTTCCAGCTGCCCCTGGCCGCCCGCCGGCCCTTCCTGCCCTCAGACCCGGAGCCCCAGGAGACCTCTGAGGACGAGGACGAGGAGGACGAGCCAGAGGCCACGGGGCCAGGTGGCGGGAGCCCAGGCCCCCAGGCCTCGGGCTGGGCCCCAGAAGAAGCCCCTCAGGGTCCCGGCGGCCCAGAGACGCCCCTGCGGCTGCTGCAGTTCTCCGAGCTCATCAGCGGCGACATCCAGCGGTACTTCGGCCGCAAGGATGGGGGGCAGGACCCTGACGCCAGTGACATCCACACAGACGACCTCCAGCGCGCTGACCCGGCACGCCCGGCTCCGGTTGGGCCCCCAGACGGCGACGAGGCTGCGCAGCCTGGAGTGCTCTCCCCCAGGGGTCCCGAGGGTCAGGCTCGCGGGCTGGGGCCGCTGGCCGAGCTCTTCGACTACGGGCTGCGGCAGTACCCTGTGCCTGGGGCCCCAGCCGGCAGGCGGCTCCGGTTGGAGCGCAAGTACAGCCACATTGTGCCCATGGCCCAGAGGAAGCTGCCACTCTCCTTCTGGGAGGAGCCGGCCCCTGGCCCCCTGGGCCTGCTCCACCCTGGCACGCCTGACTTCAGCGACCTGCTGGCCAGCTGGTCATCGGAGACTGGCCCCGAGATGCCCGGGGGAGGAGCCCCCCAGGCCCTGGACGGGGTGCCGCTGGCCGAGGCCTAGCGAGCGGGCCAGGGTCCGTGGGGCACCAGGGGCAGCAGGCACTACCTTTCCTTCAGGGGTGTGGCCTGTCACTGCTCTCTCTGCTGGAGCCCCAGGGGCCATCCAACCAAGGTGGCCGGCCCGCAGCAGGGCAAGCCAGCTCAGGGAGGGACGTCCCAGGCCTGGGGAGGACAGGCCAGGCTCCTCCTGGGGCCTGGAGCTGCCACCACCAGAGGACCCCTGGGCAGGGAACAGGCGGGAGCTGCCATCTCAGACAGCCTGGCCCTTAGCCCTCGGAGCTCTGCCCCCGGGAGGGGAGGGCAGGTGGGCTCAGGTGGTGTCCACACTGCCCCACTCTGGGTGAGGTTCACTGGCCGTCCAGACCTGCCCTGAGATCCCAGGTCCGCAGCTGCCCGCCTGGCTGGTCCTGGGGCTGTCCCTCCCCCAGGCCCCACAGCAGGTGGTGGGACCAGCTCCCGTGGGATGAGCAAGGGTGTTCTTGGAGGCAGGAGGAATGGGCGCTACTGCAGTGTGTGAGCAAACACACAGTTTGCTCCTGGTAGGGCAGACGGAGCTGCTTTCTGGGTTGGCCACCTCAGCGTGAAGGGCTCGGCCAGCCACTGAGGGCCAGGGGCCAAGACCCCAAGCCTGGGCCAACTGGCCCTCCATGGGGCCTGCCAGGAGCAGGCAGGGCTCCGGGACTCTGCGGCTATGGGCAGGACAGCCTGAGACAATGGTAGCCCTGAGGCTCGGCTGGGCCTCAGGCAGGGAAGGGACGCTCCTGGGAAGGAGCTCCGGATTCAGGTCCACGGGAGCTGGCACATTTATTTCTGGGCAAGGGGCAAGGACATGAGCTGGCGGGCAGGCTCCTGGCGGAAGGACTTCTCCAGGAACACGCTTGGCCTCCGCTGGGCCACCAGGTTCAGGAGGACCGCCTTCCACTGCAGCCACCTGCCCGGAGAACGCAGCTCAGGTCCACTGGCCTTGGAGCCTCCCAGGACTGCCCCAGGCCCGGAGGAGTCTCCAGACAGCGGCTCCCCATGGCCCACCTCACGGCTTGATACACGCCCCAGCGGTTCACAGGGACGACCTCTCCAGCGGCCGTGTCCTTGACGAAGGACTGCTGCTTCCCCAGAGCCGCGAGGACCCTCCTGCTGCCCAGTGTCAGGGCCCAGGGGCCCTCCTCGCTCCGTAGACGCAGGATGCTCTCACGCAGGCTGGCCGTCTCCTCCATGCGCTGCAGACAAGGGCGCGTGAGGAGCGGCTGCTGCAGGAGCCCAGGCATCCGGCCCGAGGGGGACGACGGGGCAGCCCTGGATTTCTCTCTGACAAAACAGGGTCTTATCTACCAGGAAACCCTGCTCGGGCCAGACACACAGACGGACGGGCATGGGAACACCCACAGAGCCAGGGACCCGGCAGGGAGGGGTAGGGGGCCAGGAGCTCCCCCCAAGCACAGGGGCCACCTCGCACCAGCTTGGTTTCTGTATTAAACTTGAGGTTCTGGATGGTCTTGTTGTCCTGCAAGCTGTTTTCCAGTTTCATTATCTGGTTCTGGAACTGAACGTGGCCCCTGCTCATCGGCCTGGCCGTGGTGCGCTGGCCCGCGTGAGGGCAGCCCCCACCCCAGGCCCCTGCGGCAGGGTCCGGGCCCCTGGGGGGTGATCCGGTGGCCCGGCCAGCACTCAGGCCACCTCCTTTCACCATGATGACAGCCCCGGCATGTGAGGCGCCAGACAGGTGCCCCACTGCACACTGGCTCCGTGAGCCATTGGACCTCAGGGTATCTGGGATCCAGGGCGTCCTGGGGCCCCCTCTGCTGAACGGGACGGGCATGGAGCCCCCGGGGTACCGTGGCCAGCTTGCCCTGGATCTCGGCGATCTTCCGCCCGGGGTTGCCCTCCCTGAGCAGCTGCACGGACGAGAGCAGAGTGGCCAGCTCCTGCCGCACGGCCCCAACCTCGAACTCTCTGTTGGAACAGGAGGCTCTGGGGGGCGGCCTGGGGCAGGGGCATGGGGGGCAGGGGTGTGGGGGTGCGTGCTCCACTTTGCCACCCCTCCAGTGGGACCTGGGGGGCCGCCGGCAGGTGATGGACGGCAAAGCTCAAGGACGGTGCGGGCTGCCCCAGGAGGGGACGGAGCCCAGAGCTGGGGGAGCCGCAGCTTCCCTCTTGCCGTCTGGTGGATGTGGCCTTACCTGGTGCGCCCCTCTGCTGAGATCTTGAGGTCTGAGTCACTCTTGTGCAGGACGCACTTGTCAGAGACGACCTCTATCTGCAACGCACGCAGGGTGGGTGGGCAGCCCAGGAGCCTGGTGGGGCTGGGGAGCCGCGCCCCTGGCCCTCACCCACCTGGTGGGGCAGGCTGTCCACTCGCTCTCGCAGCTCCCGCAGCCGCGCCTCCGCCTCCTTCTGACATTGGGCCAGGCCCTCCCGCGATCTCTGCTCCAAGCCTTCCCACTCTCTCTTCGCCTGGAACACAGACGCCAGTGAGGGCCGGAGCTGGGGGCCGGAGGGGGACGAAGGGGGACAGACAGATCGACGGGGCCCCTGGAGCCAGTGGGGACAGACGACTCTCTGGCCACCTGGGTAGTCCAGGCTGAGCGGAACCATGTCTGCAGGGAGGCCTGGCTTGGCCCCCACCCACCCAGAGTCAGCAGAGATGAGGACAGATGGCCGCCCCCAGGTGCGGGAGGGGGTGACCCCCCGGGGTCCATCAGCGGACCAACACACAGACTGGGCACATGCCATGTGCGACAGGTCGGGGGTCGCCGGGGCCACTGGGTGGGAGGGGCTGCTCGCCACTCAGGGCTTCCTCTGTGGGGACAGGATGGCTGCTCAGCCCCGTATCCACAAGGAGTCGCCACACCCCGGGCCTCGCGAGGGTGGACCGCATGGCGTGGGGACTATGTGTTTATGACATCGTGACAAGGAAGAGAAAAGAGCGCATGGGCGAGGTCTTGTGGCCCTGCCGTGGAAGCCGCTGCGCACTGGGGGCCCCCGTGGGCGCTCACCTCGCCCAGCCGCAGGCTCAGCGTCCGGTCCTGCAGGTCCAGTCTCCAGCTCAGGGCCACGAAATGGTCGCTCAGGTCCTTCACTTGCTTCCCCAGCTCGGCCAGCGACACCTCCAGAGCCTGGCTCTTCTCTCGGAGCTGCGGGGTGGGTGGGGGAGGGTGGGCTGAGCGGGGCTGCCTGGGGAGGCGGGGGCCCCTGGGGACGCAGACCCGGCCCCCGCCGCCCTCACCAGCTCCAGTGCGCTGCGGGCCTCCTGCCGGGCCAGCTGGCCGGCCTCCAGGCTCTCCTGCAGGAAGGCGGCCAGCTCCCCGGCCCGGGTCTCCTCCAGCTGCCCCTTGCTGTCCCTGGGGGTTGGTGCCGACACAGACTGTCCCTCAGCTGGGCCAGGCCAGCTCCGGAACCATCCGGGAAAACCCGGGGAGCGGGGGATGGAGAATGATCAGGGACCCCTCATGGACGGAGCTGTGTCCAGTGGTGAGTGCAGAGTCCTCCGCGGACGGGAGCCCCTGTCCGAGGGCGCTGGGCGCCGGGGACACCCACCAGGCCTTCTGCTCAGCCAGGAGGATCCGGTTCAGCGACATCTGGTTCTGCCGCACGAACTTGGTCAGCTGGATCACGGCTTGGTCCAGGCCCCGGCACTGCTCCAGGAGGCGGCCTTCTTCCTGCTGAGGGGGGAGAGGCGGCCCTGAGCCTCCCCTGCCGCCCCCGCCCCCGCCGCCCCCAGCCCTGGGCTGCCCACCTCGTGCTGCCCTTGCAGGGCCCGCACGCGCTCCTCGGCCAGCTCCTGCAGCCTCTGCCACCGGCCGTCCAGCTCTCCCCGCAGGCTGCTCTCCGCCTTCAGCCGGGTGCTCTCGGAGGCCTTCATTCTCTGTGGGGAGACCAGCCCCCACGGGCTGTGAGCAGAGAGGGTGCGGTGCTGGGGGGGCAGGGCCCAGCCGCAGGCCTGTGGCCCCCACCTTCTCCAGGGCCAGGAAGCTCTTCTGCAGGAAGCCACACAGCTTGGCCTCCCTCTTGAGGAAGCGGAGGCTCATCTCCTCGCCGAGCTTGGTCACCTGGGCCTGGGGGAGTCGGTGCCGTGGCCGTGGGGTCCGACCGTCCTCCTGGCCTCGTCTAGCCCTGCCCTGCCCGCCCCTAGCCCAGGGTGAGCTCAGACCGCTGTTTCCTGACCCGACTTTGTCGGTCACAGAGGACCCCAGGCTGTGTCCCCTGCTGCCCTGAGCCTCGCAGCACGGGGTCCAGCACATCCTCCTCCCCGAGGGCCAGGCATGGGGGCTGTGATGGGCCCACAGGTCAAACTTGTGGGGACCCAGACCACAGCTGGTACTCGCGGTGGCCACGGATGCCGCCCTGGGCAGATGGCAGAGCTGCCACATCGCATCCCGAGGCGGGAGCCTCCATCAGGGCAGCCGCGTGCACATGAGTACCCACGAATTCACGCGTGCACGAACATGTACGCACAGAACCACACATCTGTGCGTGCACACACATCACTCTCACCCCGGGGGCCCAGGGTGGGGCCCCGTCCCTTCCTTCTCCTCTTCCTACTGCATCAAGAATTGCAGTGTGTCCGAGCTGCGGCGTCAAGGCCAGGGGCCCCAGCTCCCACAGCCACGGCGGGTGGAGGGGTGCGCCCTGAGCGCCTGCCAGCCCCTCACACGCAGGGTGCTCTGAGGCAGGGGTCGGCAGCCCATTTCTGTAAGAAGCCCAAGGACGTGAGGTCTACACCCAGGGTTCCAGTGCAACCCAGAAATGAGTCGGAGTAAACGAATGGGTGAGGCCGCGTGCCGATCCAGCTTGGCGAAAACTGGTGGTGGTCACGGCTTGCTGACCCTGGCCTAGAGGGCGGTGCGGGAAGGCCGTGCTCTCTGCCTGTGCCTGGTGCACCAGGAATCCCTGGGCCTGGGACCTTTGGGAGCTCCCGGCCTCAGCAGGGCACAGTGTCTCGACGAAGCCAAGACACGAGCTCCCCAAAGGGCAGTGGCGAGGGGAAGGCCACCGAAGCTGGGCAGCCGAGCTATGTGGGCAGCAGCTGGGCACACTGGGCGGGCACCGCGGCCCCCGGGCTCTGTTTGCAGAGCTGAAGAGGCTGTGTCTCGAGCGGGAGGGGATCCTGCAGCAGCCCAGGGGTGGGGCCGCCCTGGGAATGGCTGAGAAAGGGGCTGCAGACCTACAATGTTGTTTCCAGATCTGGGCGCTGATCACAGAACGGGGGCAAGGACCAGGGGCGGAGACGCCGTCAGGGAGCGAACGTCTGAGCTGACAGACGAGCCCCGTCTTGGCTCTGCCCACATCAGCAGGCATGGGCCCCCCATGGCCGCGGGGTCCCTGACGCATGGCTCGTGGGACGGAGGGAGCTGAAACGCCAGCTTCCTGCAGACAGAGCCCCATGCGGCTGGTGGCCACGGACTGGACGGCGCAGGTCCTCGGGAGCACCCCCCACCCCCGGGGTGCACACATGGCCGGGAAGGATGGCTCGCCCGGTGGCCCCGGGCCCAGCCTCCCTCCCGGTACCTGCATCTGGGCCACCTCGCGGTCCACCCTGTGGCTGGCGTCCTCCTGGCCCCTCTGCAGGGCGCTGCAGGCCGCTTCCCGGAACTGCGCCTCCTGCTCCAGCTTCCCGGCCAGCTCAGCCAGCCTAGGACAACGGCCGCAGGTCTCAGCCGCCCCACCGGGGCCCTGAGACACTTTGAATGCTTCCTGGGCCCAGGCCTGCCGCTGGGGGGCCCAGGCTGACCTACAGGCCAGCAAGGCAGGTGGGGTAACCCCACCTGAGCAATCAGAGGCAAGACACCGACTTCTGTGGCCCCAGGTGGGGAGCCCAGAGCGGCCTGGGCCAGCGCGACTGGATGGGGGAGGCAGTGAGGCCTCTGGGCTCATGCCCGGTGACCACACAGGGTGGGTCCCGAGCCAGGCCCTCCCGAGCGAGGCAAGTGGTGCCCACCTGAGGTTGGCCTCCTGCTCGGTGTCCTTCCGCTCACTGTCCTGCAGCGCCTGCTTTCTCCGGATCTGGGTCAGGGCCTCCCGCACCTCCACCAGCCTGACATGCAAGAGCCGTTTAGGCCTGGGGCCTGCCCGGCCTGCCCTCCCAGCTGCCTCTGGGGTCAGGGTCCTGGCCCAGGGGCTCTAGCTGCAGGCCTCCCGCCACGGTCATGCAAAGCCAGACCTGAGTTGGGCCGCAGTTGCGCATGTCTTACCTGAACAAGACAAGGAGCAGGGGCAGGCGGATGCCCTGGGGTCCCGCCCCAGCCGCCGCTTTCCCCAGGCCCCCAGCCCTCCCAGTTAGACCTGCACCGCCGGGTGGGGGGTACCTCTTGTCCAGGGCCTGCATCTGGTTCTGGTTCTGGTTCTGGGGGCTGGGGAACTGCAAGGAGGAAGGGGAGGCTAAGCCTCGTGGCCCGGCTGGCACAGACAGGGGCCCAAGCTGGGCGCGGGGGTCCCGGGAGCAGGGGAGCTCGCCTCTGGGCGGGCTTGGTGGCAGCTCACCTCGAGCGCCTCCTTCTCAGGGGCCTGAGTCGCCGCCCGCAGGTCCTGCTGCAGCCTCTTGAGCTCGGCATCCTGCAGCTGCACGCAGGCCCGGAGCTGCAGCATCTCCCGCAGCAGACTGAGCACAGCTCGCTCGCAGCGCTCCTTGTGTCCCCGCAGGGACGCCACCTCAGCCTGCAGGTCGGCCACCCTGGCCACAGCGAGGAGCAGGATGAGTCGGGCCCCGCCTGCCGGGGCGGGGGGACGGACCAGCTGTCCCGCTCCAGCCCTGCCCAGGCTCACCACTGCTCCGGCTGCGTCCAGTGCTTGGGGGAGTCCCGCTCCGGGAGGGAGGTGGCGGATGCCAGGGGGCTGGACTCAGACCTCCCCATCTCCTCCAGACTCAAGAGCTCAGGGCTGGCCAGTCCTTCCTCCAGGCAGAACCCCAGGCCCCCCAGGGTGACGGTGCTTGTCTGAGAGGGGGGTGAAGCCCCTGACGACGGGGTGCTAGCAGCCAGTTCTGCAAGAAGGTGGCTCCCGGCTGATGGGTGTCGGCTCCCAGGTGGGGCTCAGGATGACGGGGACCAAAGTCACTGCAGTGATGGGCTGAGCGTGTCCACTGGGCTCAACTTAGCCCGTCAGCTGAGTCACACAGCCTGGCCCCGGGGGGGCAGGGGCTCAGCTCTTGTTGCCCCGCAACAGGGAGCTCGTGCTCAGAGAGTCCCAGACTCCCTCCTGAGAACACACAGCACCAGGAAGCAGAAACAGCACTGTGCCTGCCTGCCCAGCACCAGAGCGAGCCCCCAGGGCAGTGAGGCCCCTTGAGGGGTCAGGAAACAGAGCTGCCCCAGGAGACCCACTCTGCACCCCTGCACAGGCCCTTCCCTGCACCGGCCTCCCGGCGTGGCCCCTGCTGGCACCAGGCTCACCTGCTACGGCTTTAGCCACTGGCCAGAGGCCCTGGGCCTCGCACCCACGGCTGCCGAGAGCTGGACACCAGGGCTGCTGGAAGGAGGAAGGGAAGGTGGGGCTGGAAGGCTCTGAGGCCTTGGGGAACACATGGGGTGTTAAGAGGAAACACCTGCCCTCACATCTCTCCTTCCAAAACAAGAGCAGGGCAGACAAGCGGCAGGTGCTCTTCTGGAACCATCCTCTCGCCAGAACCTCATGACTTCGTGGGCCAACTGCCAATGGAACTTGGGCCCTCGAGCTTGCCGGCCCCCCACGGCCCCAACTGCCTGTTGCCAGAAAGATCTGAGGGGTGCCATTGAGCCAGCCAGTGTGGGCAGTGGTCGCTGGCCCGGGGGACAGGGTTGGGAGAGCCGGGCGCCTGGGTGGGAGGGACGCGCAGGTGCTCACGGCCGGCTGGCAGGAGGGCACGCAGCCAGGGTGCCCCCGGAGCCGGGGGAGGGTGCAGGCCACAGACGTGGGCTGCACGGTGCCTCCAGGTTCCTTGTGGCCACAGTCAGAAAGCGAACAGAGACAGGTGCAAGTTTCCAGTGTTTTATTTCCCCCGTGGGGACCCTGTGGCTCGCTCAAAATGTCATCACCCTGAACCACTACGTCCCTGCTTTCCCACCCCAGGTCAGGCCAGCGTGGACCTGATCCCTGCGTCCAATGAGCCAGGCCCGCTCACCGAGGGCTGACTGGTCCTTCCCCAGGGCAAGGCAACTATTCCAAAGTCAGCCCTGGTCTGGGGGCCTTTCTGCACCCCTCACAGCTCAGAACAGCACTCAGACCGAGGGCCCCCGGGGGTCCAGAGTCCAGTGCTAAGATATCCCACAGATAAGCATCTGCAACAACTGCCTCCTTCCCCTCTGGGGGGGGTCAAGGCGGCCCTATCCTGGATGCCCCCGCTCAGAGGCCTGCGAAGCCCCAACTGCTGGACTGTGGCATGTGCTGGGCAGGAACCAGGGAGTCGGCGCTGGCTGTCAGGATATGATTCTTTTATTTCTCCCTTCCAGAGCCCCCCAACGTTCGTCACCCTGTGTCCCCCAGAGGGCTCCTGCCAGGAAGGGACTGGCTTTTGAAGGCCCCACTCCCTTGAAAGGGGCCCAAACCAAGATGGGCGGCTGCCCCGCCCCCAGGCTCTGCCATAGCGGCAGGCTGGTAGCCTTGTCTCAGAAGCAGGCCAAGAAATCACCTCCAGAAAAAGTTCCCTGGGGTCCTGGGGACACAGGAGAAGTAGAGTATCCTTGCTCCAGGCCCACTGGCCCATTCCAGAGCCCACCTGTCCCAGGACTGGGACCAGAGCTGCCCCAAAAGGCGGCCCTGGGCCAAGGGTCCTTGAAGGCCAGTGGGAGCCGACCCCCTTAGAAGTGCCAGTCTCTCAGTGCACACCGGTGACAGCCGTCAGTCCGGATGTCGGGGTGATGGAGCTGTTCAGACCCACGGATGGTTCTCAACTCTCTCTCTGGCCAAGACCCTGGAGGGCCGTATGGTAAGTCTGCGAAACAGCTGGCCTCCCTCTAGATCCTGCTGCCGTGTCTGCTCCCCAGGGCCCCCGCCTCCAGGTACAGGCCCATCACCTCAAGGCCGCAGACGGAATGAAAGGGACAAGGCCACGGGCCTCTGCAGCGGCTGCATGTCCCCCAGGCCCCAGCCGGTGAAGTGCAGACGGCGCGGTCCTCCTGGGCCAGCCCACAGGGAGCAGGTGGCGCAGCAGCAGCAAGGGGCCCCGGCCTCCGTCTCACACGCGCACAGACACACAGACACACGCGTGCCCCGAGCACTGGGGGATGCCGGGTCCACCGATGCCCCAGGGAGCGAGGGGGCGCGGGGGTGGGGCTCATGTCTGGGCCAGGGCCAGCTCCTCCAGGCCCCCCCTCCCAAGGCGGTACCTGGCCAGGTCCTTCCTGGTCACCAGTCCGACCACCTGCGGGAGCAAAGCCGGGGCGGGGGCTGGCAGCAGCCTCTTGTGGTTGGGGAACCCCTGCCCCAATGCCCTGCAGGGGGCAGCACCGTGTGGGGGAGCCCCAGGGTCAGACACACCCGGCCAGGTACTGAGCCTTGGCCCCCCTCCAGGGGCTGAGAGCAGGTCCACAGACCGCGGGACCAGGGCGGCCAGGATACCGCGGCCACTCACCTGGTTGCAGTTGTCCACCACCACCAGGTGCCGGAGGCCGAGGGCCCGGAACAGCTTGAACACGCGCGGGAGGGACGCGTCCTGCAAAGGGGGCAGGCACGCCGCTGAGCCCCCAGCCGGGCCCACCCGAGAAGGATGGCGCCTCCGACGGAGCCCAGGGCCACTGGTGGCCCCTCTCCTGCCCCTGCCGCACAGCCACGCGCCCAAGCCGCCCATCCCCGGCCGCGACCCGCGGCAGCACCTGCGGCACCGTGTAGGGGGAGGGGTTCATGAACTCCGAGAGGTCCATGGTGCACTCGCGCTCATCCTGCGACACGTGGATGGACTGGATGGGCGGGAAGCGCGGGTAGGCGTCTCGGAAGTCCTTCAGCCTCAGCCGCCGCCGCACCAGGCCCATGCTGGAGCGCTCCACGAACACCTGCGGCTGCGGGCGTTAGAGCCGCCCGGCCCCTGCCCCCCGCCATCCCCCCCCCGTCCCCAGGGGGTGGCTACCTTGTGCTTCAGGAGGACAATGAGCTGGGAGCGCAGGATCAAGCCCTGAAGCCGGGCCGACTGTGGGAAGAGACCCTCATCCATGAGGAGCCCGAGAACCTTCCAGCCACAGTGGCTCCCTGCCGTGACCTCAGAGATCTGCCGCGGGAAACCCCGCCGGCTCTGGGTTCTGGCCCGCCGTAGGGAGTTGCCGCACTTGCTCATCACGGCCCAGAGGCCGGGGCGGCAAGAGGCCGTGGGGAGACGCACACTGCCGCCCGCACCACATCCGTCCGCACCGCTCCCGACACAGGTCACCACCCTGACGCCCTGGCTGATGGCACAGCGTGGAGTCACAGCGCGAGATGCGTGGGCCGCCTCCTGGCCGTGGGACCCCATTCCTTTGCAGCTGGTGGAAGTGAGCTCCATGGGCCCACACAGGGTTTCCACTCCACGCGCCACAGCTAAGGCCACGCGCGCGTTTGGCCGGACAGCTGCCCGCACCCGGAGCCCCAGGTACCTGGTTGTCGCCAACAAACTCCACCACGGGAAACCCGTTGTGATTGGACACCGTGTTGCTGAGAATGTCCACGATGACGCCCACCTTCTCCCTCCGCCGCAGGCAGGTGACCGGTGTGCTCATCACCTCCCTGGGGAAGAGCGTCTGCTGTGGCCTTGCCGCAAGCCACCACGTGACTAACACCCTCTCCTCGCCCAGACCGAGGCTTGACAGGCAGGAAGCTGCCAGACGCAGGAAACC
This sequence comes from Mellivora capensis, assembly GCA_004024625.1. NCBI lineage: Eukaryota > Metazoa > Chordata > Mammalia > Carnivora > Mustelidae > Mellivora > Mellivora capensis. The sequence continues at coordinate 139,377 of PISX010002703.1, forward strand.
GGGGACGGGGAGCCAGGGGGCCCGCCGCCCGGACATCCAGACACCGGCGCGCCCTCCCCAACCTCCCAGGAGTGTCTGTTGTCCACTGACCCCCGCCGGCCATACCTGGCGGTGAGCGAGTGAGAGGTGACGGGGGCCTCCCAGTGCAGGAAGGGCACGCTCTGCAGCTGGATGTGCATGTCGTACAGGCCCTGAGGAGGGGCGGCGGGTGGTGCTGAGACAGGCAGAGGGCCCCTCCCACCCCTCCGCGGCCTGCCTCCCAGCCCCCAGTCTCAGGCTCCGCGCTGGGGGCAGGTGGGGGGGCGCACAGAGCAGGGGACAAGGCAGGCCTCCTCCCACAAGCCGCACCTCGATGAAGATGTCGCCCACGATCTTGGCGGTCATCAGGACCAGCATGATGGGGAAGCCGTACGTCACGTTGCTGGTGGCCTCCATCATGATGACAGTCAGGCTGAGGGTCATCCTCACAATCCCACCTGCCCAGGGAGGTCATCGGGGGAGGCTGCAGCCCCAGTGGCCGCTCTGTGCAACCCCCTCACCTCCCAGTGCCCATGCCAGCACCCCACGCACTCGCCCTGGTGGTCTGGCCCTGCAGGCTGCAGAGTGGGGACAGCGACCCTCCATGCCACCATGGGGTGGACTCGCGGCCTTCCGTTCCCCAAGGAGAAGACGCCCCCTCCTGACCTTGGGACACCCATGGGGCGGCCAGGACTCACCCAGCTGGGCAGCTGCTCCCATGAGGGCGTATTTGCCAGGGTCTGCCCAGATCTGCAGGGATGACAGAGGAGCTGTCGGAGGGGTGGCAGCCCCCTTCCCAAGCCCACTGAGTACGTGACTCCCCCGCGGCAGGCCCTGGGCCCAGCAATGCCAACCCTAGAAGAAACTCCTACAGTCCACACACACGTAATCTGGTCTGTGGTAGCACCTACGGCAACAGAAGCCTGGAAACCCCCTGGGGGTACCCCGCTCAGGAGGTCCTGAAGAATCTGGGCCACGCGCACACACGGGACAACTGGGCAGGAGCCTGCATTCCACGTGCAGAGGAGGGAAAGAGGACAGGTGCGTGCAAGAAGGCCGTTAGTGTCCCCGTGCACAGAGAGAGCCCAGCATGGACAAGCAGCAGTGAAGCCACACAGAGGCCACGCTGTGCAACTCCACTTAGGAAATGCTCTTGACAGGCAAATCCGCAGAGACAGAAGGCGGGGAAGTGGCTATGGGGGCTGGGGTACGGCAGTGACTGCACCAGGCACACAGGGGTGACACTAGACACGTGACGCAAACCACCATCACACGGGGAGAGCCCCCGAGCTGCATACTTCCACGGCAGGAGGCCTGACGGTACGTGAATCACCTCTCAACTGAGAAAGGAAAATCCGGAGCCACGCCTGGGAGGAAACGTGACACAGGCACGGCAAGACCTAGAAAAGGGAGCAGGCGACGGGGACCCACCCTGGCTCCTTGAACAGTTTTAGAAATCTTATTTCAAAGACTGAAAAAAGGAAGATGCACAAAAAGGCTAGCCCCCAGGGGCCGGGCACATGCACCTTGGTCACACACTCAAGTCACACCGAGCATCTCCCTGCTCCGTGCTTCTGGCCCACGTCTACAGATGGCTGTGCCCATGGCGTCTCGCTCAAATGCCAGCAGCCAGAAAACTCGAGGCCATGCCGAAAGACCAGAGGCTCAGATGCACCTGTCCCCTTGCACGGAAAGCCCTGGATCCCAGGCCTGGAGCGCAGAGAAGCCCACACTCACCGCGGCCCCTGTAACGTAGGACAGGGAAATGCCGAAGAGCCGGCCCCAGGCGGCCCCGATGAGCAGGGAGGGGATGAAGACACCAGCGGACACCGTCAGCCCGTAGGTCCAGCAGGCCAGGAAGAAGTAGACCAGGGTGAAAAGGCCAAGCGTCATGGGGTTGTAGGAGCCTAGGGGAGAGGGTCTGGCTAGGGCCTGCCACGGGGATTCACCTGGAACACGGCCACTCGGCCCGGCTGCCCAGTCCACTGCCCCCGAGGAACCCCATCCTCAGGGCCTACAGTGTGACTCTTGGAGGCCTAGTCCCTGAGGCAGGAGGACGGCGGCCCGGCAGGTGGGGCCTGGTGCGGCCAGCAGGACGCTGACCTGAGTTCGAGGGAAGGACGTGCAGACCTCTGGACACCAGAGGAGGGAGACCGCCAGGCATCAATCTAGAGCAGACACTTCCAGACGCCGAAAGAAACCCACCCAGGCCGGGGACCAACCAGCCCAGGAGACTGCTGTCCGCCCAACGGCCTGGCCCAGAGCACCAAGGGCTCAGCCCCACCCCGTGTTTAGACCTTCCTGCTAAATCGCATGGGCCTGCTGCGTGAGCACAGAGACAAACTGGAAAGTTCTCAACGACCTTGTTCACAACAGGGAGCAATTAGAAATGGCCTAAAATAGCCCCAAACGGAAAAGGTGAAATGATGTCACAGAGCGACCACATGCTGGCTTCCACAGGTGCACACAGTAGGTGCTCTCGTGAGCCTGGTGCCATGGGCGGACGCGAGCCACTGCACACATCAGCACCATGGCAGGCGTGCACTGAAAAGGACCGCTCTGCTCTCAACAACCTGTTTTTTTAATTAAAAATGAGTGCAGCTGGGGGCACGTGGCCGGCTCAGTTGGGGGAGCGTGAGTCTGAGCCCCACGGTAGGGGTGGAGATCACTCAGAAAGGAGACGCGGTGGCCAGTGAGTATCACCAGGCTGGAGGCCGCCCCATGCAAGCAGCTCCCAGAAGGAAACATGGTGGGAAACAGGAACATCGTCACCGATGGAGACAGCAGCTGCTCTCTAGGAGGGGAAGGGCCTGGCCCACCCCTGAGCTCCCACCCCCCTTCGCCAGTGCGCCCGCCACCGCGGCAAGGGCACAGACCTCTGCCCTTGGGGCACACTGGCTGGAAGGGAACCCTCAGGCCCAGGGACTGCGCGTCAGTTGCAGACCAGGCTCGAGGGGCCAAGGCCCCCCGTGTGGCTGATGGCATGGAGCTCAGGCACACACCTGGGGGGTCGTGGAAGAGGCTGACCACGCTCTTCTCCGGGGTGTTGAAGAAGGCGGCGGCCATGGAGTTGTACTCGCCATCTGCACAGAAGAGCTGCAGGTTGGGAGAGAGAGCGGGCCGGTGGGCAGACTGGTCCTGGCGTCCACGATGCGACGGCTGGGTCCAGTCGTGGCCTCGGAGAGGCAGGACGCCAAGAGCCAGGCCCAGGGACAGAGAGGGCTCCAGAGGCAGGTCCAGCCTGCGGGGCCAGTCCACAGGAGCCTGGCCGGACAGAGTCTGTCGCTGGGGCATGCAGGGTCTCTGGGGCTCCGCAGCTGGCCTGAGCTGGGGCTCCGCAACCACCTGAGCCCTGGAGCCGATGGGCTGAGCCCTCTCAGGCTGAGCGGGGCGGGTTCTGTGACCCCTAGGTGCCCCCCAGCCCTGGCCACCAGACATCTGCCCAGCCTCCGTGGCTTTGCCGGTTCTGGGTGTCTCGCACACAGCATCACACGCACTTGGGCCGTTCTGTCTGGCCTGTGTCCAAGGTGCTTCCGAGCTTCAGCCACGGGCTGGCGTATCTGAGCTTCGGCTCTTTCCACGGCCAAATACACCCACTTATGGACAAACCCCATTTTGCTGGTCAGTTTGCCAGGTGGCGGACACGGGCTGATCCCTGTGGGCTGTGGCATGCCGTGGCAGTTCTGTGCGGGTTTGGGGCTTCTCGAGTCTACACCTACAACCCCCCCGTCCCCCATTCTGAAGTCCCCGTGTGGCCTGGGCGGAATGCTGCTCTGGGAGGAGGACCAGGGAGGCCCCGCCCAGCATAACTTCTGCTCTCCTGATGCCCAGCAGGCCCGGGAAGCCCGCTTGAGCCGGATTTCGGCTTCTGGCCACCCTCTGGCCCCATCCCGCCTGACAGACCTGCCCACCAGACCTGGGCTTCCTACCTGGAGCGGGTAGGACACGGAGCTCCCCTGCAAGGGCTGGCAGTCTCGGGACGAGTATATCAGCACGAAGGCGACTGTGGCCGTGACTGCAGCCACCAGCATGGCCTCGATCACCTGGAGGCAGGGCCGGTGGATGTACCTAGAGCAAACAGCAGGACGGACCGGCCTCAGGACAGCCCGACAGCTGTCGCGGCACCTGGAGTCATGTCTCAGGAGAGCTCGTTGTGGACACGATGGAGTGACACGGGGTGACGCAGCGCACACAGTCACCGGGTCACCTTCTGGGTGCTGTCGACAGCATTTTAAGTCCGGGCAAGAGAACAAGAAGGCAGAAGTGCCTCCTCAAGCCCAGGGCCCACCTAAAGATTTCAAGAAAACCGAAACCTCCCAGAACTGCTGTCCAGGCCTGAGTGTCCCCTGGCTCAGGACCTCCCAGGCCTCCAGACACATGAACCACCGACAAGGAGGACTGTCAGCATGTGGCCTTCCATGCAACCCCACGGGCACAGAGCCCACAACACATCCATTTTTTGAGAGCCCCAGTGCACAAAACAGGCTTCTCACCTGATTCGAAACATTGTCAGCCAGTAATTCAAGGCATTGAACACGGCGCCAAGAATACCACCTAGGACCAGAAGGGGACAGTGTGTAAGGGACACGGGAGAAAGGACAGGAGAACAGGCTGTGCGTCTGTGTGCTGTATGTCAGCACAACCCAGCACACGCACAAGTGGATTTCTCAAAGGCTTTGCCTTCCTTTGGGGGGAAGAAGGTTTTTCAGAGTGGGAAGTGCTGTCCAGAGCCCATTCTACTTCTTAGAGGAGCACCCACTGAGGGGCGTCTCCATCGGAGGGAAAGCTCCAGTCTTCTGGCTGTGGGCTCCCTCCCAGGGGAGGGCACAGGGCAGAACGTGGGAGGACAGCTCCCTGGCTGTGGGGGCCATAGCCCCCTCCGGCCACGTCAAAGCTGAGCCAGGCCTGTGGTCTGGCAGGCCCGGACCCCACCGCACTCTGACCCCACTGGAAGTCTCCTGCCACCACCTGGGTCGGGGGGGTGGGAAGCGTTCCTTCACGGGATGGCCCTTACCCACGACGCCCATGGCAATGAAGATAGGAATCTCGTGGATTGTGTACACCATCGTCTGCAGAGAAGAGAACGAGCGGCCCGTGAGAACACTGCCAGCCCTCCCCACTCTGACATGAGCAAGGACGCGGCCCGCAATCGGTCCGTGCGGAGGCCAGCCGACACTTTCATGCACGACTGTGGGGGGCCTCAGGACAGAGGCACGGCGGTTCCGAGCAGACACGCTCCCTCTAAGGGCTTCTGCCTGCTCCCGGCCCGGGTCTTCGTCCACCTGAAGGTGAGGATGGCCTGAGCTTTTGCCAAATGGCAGTCAGGGGCACACAAGTGCGGAAGAGCCCCGGGAATACATCCTGTGACCCCAAGTGATCCGAGGGCTCCACTGTGTCCACATGTGCGGCGCCCACGGGAGCAGGGTCCCAGAGCACAGCACCCTTGCTCCGTGGACACAACCATATGAGCACCCTGGGCCTGTGGCCTCAGCACCCCGCCCGACAGTCTGCAGACTGTCCAGACGCCCCGAGAGCACCCAGCGGTGTCAGGGATCTGGACCTGCACAGGAGGCACAGGTAGGTCAGCTTCCCTAAGTCACCTCCCGGCCCCCAGCATGTATAACCGAGAGCTCAACCCTACAGGTCAGAGCGACTGTTCCCCAAAAGCCCACACTCTCAGGATGAACCTCAAGTATGTGACCGTGACCCCAGCCAGAGAAAGCAGCAGAGACGATGAGGGAACACAGTGTATTACCTCTGTATCAAATCTCCCAAAATTGATAAGCCCTGGGCTGGACAGGTCCCATATGTTTCCATGGTAAATGCTCAGGACAAAATTCAGGGTGAACGTGGAAATCATAGAAGCAAAGAACTGTGGGCAGAGAGGAACACAGGCACCATCCGAGCCAAGCCTGCCCGAGGCGGGGGAGCTGGGAGGCCGTGGGGCTGGAAGGCCAGGGGCTGGGGAGCTAGGAGGGGACCCTCCCCTCCCGTCGTTCAGGAGGTGCCTGGCCCCCCACGGCTGGGCGAGCATGTGTTGGGGCCAAGCCGTGACGAAGTTGAGGGACGAGATGTGCAGTGGGGTCTGGGTGGGCCCGACGAAGGGACAAGGTGCCCACAAGGCCCACGGCGGACGGGGGAGGCACACGACGTGTGAGGACAGCAAGCAGCTCAGGTCGAGCGACAGGCAGAGTTGGCCACCACAGCTCCATGGGAGCACAGCTCCCGGCACAGCCAACTGGAGACCCCAGGGGAAGGTACCCCAGCGCAGGCCAAGAGCCAGGCGTCCCTCAAGTGAATGGAGGTCAGGGGACAGCACCGCCGGATAGAGTGGCCCTCTGCAGGCACTTACTATTCTCCACGTCAGGAACTGGTTCCAGAAGGAGGCGCCCTCCTCCAAGCTGAACAGGACCCCACCTGGAACGGCAAGCAGCCCAGCCCTGCCGTGCTCCCCAGGACACACGGGGGAGCCTGTGGCCCCGGGGCACCACAATAGGCAGAGGCAGCCGCCAGGCCTGTCGGGCCACGTGCCTGCACCCTCCCCCTCCCCCAGAGTCTGCGAACGCAAGACCCCCCCCCACACACACGGGAGGGACCACAGCTTGCCCCGTGTGGGCCGCCCTCCTCACCCACGGGGGCTCCGAATGCAGCAGACACGCCGGCCGCAGCTCCCGCCGAGACGAAGTCCCGCTTCTCCGTGTCCCTGCGGAAGTACTCAAAGATCTGCAACAGGGGGACACGGGGACACACTTCAGCAGCTTCCCCACGGGTGCCCCTGAGAGCGTGGCAAGGTCAGTGAGCGCCAGGGACACCGGACCCGTGGGAGACGGCTCTCGGGACGGTCCACCCATGCGGACTCACGAAGACCACAGAATAGCCGTGGCCCCGCAGAACCAAAGGCGCCCTCATGGGCCAACAGCCAAGGGAGGAGGCTCGCGGCGATGGGGAACCTTCACAGACCACCTAAGACCCATCGGACGCCTCAAAACCCTGCGGAACACCAGACAGAAACCGAACAGAAGAGACGCTGAAGACACGTGCTTGATGTAAAAACACAAGACCGGGGGTCCCTGGGGGCTCAGTCGTTGGGTGTCTGCCTTCAGCTTGGGCCATGATCCCGGGGTCCTGGGATCGAGCCCCGCATCAGGCTCTCTGCTCAGCGGGGAGCCTGCTTCTCCCTCTCCCACTCCCCCTGCGTGTGTTCCCTCTCTCGCTGTGTCTCTCTCAAACAGATAAAACCTTTAAAAAGAAAAAAGCCAAGACTGTCCCGTAAAGACCGCAGACATCTGAATTCCCACGTAAAGCCAGTGCAACACCTGTCAGGATGCTGGTGACGTTGGGGGGAAACGTGGCAAATTGCTGTGAAACAGATCTTGGAAGTGCAGGGTCTTCGCTTGTCACGTGAGCTGCCCTGACCACCTCCGAGGCCCCATGTGCCTCCGGGACGGCTGCAGGCAAGGCCGTGGTCCCGGGCACACCGGGGTCGTCCGCGTTGGGAGGGGCGCACGCACCTTGAAATCTCTCTTCAGCGACGTCGACCTCCCCTGGGAAATCCCGGCGGCAATGACGGAGCCCGAGTGAATCATCGGCCCCTCCTGGAAGCACAGGACAGCTGCCCTCAGACAAGCGTGGCTCCGAGAGAACTAAATGGCCTCGGGTCACCGGCAGTGAGCAGGGTTCCGTTACCTTTCCCACCGCCAGTCCGCCCACCACGGACAAGATCACACCAGACACTTTGATCACGAGGGTCTAGAACACAAAGGAAGGCATGTCAAGTCTCTGAGGAAAGGCCACGTATAGTCCGAGAGTGTGTAGCACAACCTGACCACGTGCCCAGGTCAGAACCCACGACACAAGGCAGGCACGCAGAAGGGCCGGCACACAGTGGGCATCCTCGGTGTGGGGCTCCGGCTGATTCTTCTCGAACCTTCAAATCTCCTATCCCGAGAAGCTGTGCACCCCTGAGAGCCGGGAGCAGCAGCTTCTGCTCCGCTGGACATAGCCCAGGTGTGTTTGCTGACCCTGCGCCCACCAGGGGGACCCCGCTGTGTGCGGCAGGGGGTATAAGCCCTCCCCGAGGCCGCCCTGCTCCTCAGGCTGCCACCGCCGTGTCACACACTCCTGGGACACAGCACAGGCCCCCGGGAGCACCCCGCCCCGGACAAGCCAAGAGAAGCCTCCGGTTGAGGCATGCCGACCCGACACCTGGAGATGGCCACGGAAGAACCACGCTCCTAGATGCCCCAATCTCTTCAGAATTAGGGCGTTGTCGAGAATATTAAGCAAAACGTTAAAGAAAACTATAAAAAAAAACAGGGAAAAACTCACGGAAAGGGTACATACTACTCCAACAAAGCTATTCTGACCTCGAGATGCTAACCACCGTGCAAAACACACGGACGCGTTCCACACAGCTACTGAGCCCAGCTGCCGCCCCGTTTAAGCATAAGTACATAATTTACAATGCGTAAGAGAAAATTCTAACCCCTTCCAAAGCAGGTTTACATGAAATGCACACCCACGCTCATGGGCAGCACATGGAGGGAGTCTGGCCAAGTCCCAGAGGCGCTCGGGGACCAACCACAGCTCCCAGCCCAGAGCCTCCTCCGTGCCTCACCTTGAGCCGGACCACATGCGGGATCTTCACCCCGTTCAGGAAGCACTTGATCTGGGGGATTCCGCTGCCAGCAGCGACCGGCTGGAAGGAGAGAGAGACCAGCATTGAGCAGGGTGAGCAACGGCGGTGCTACAGCCCCCACAGGTCCCAGCGGACACAGCCACATGGTGCCCGAGACAGGACAGCTGCCCATGGAGGGGCTCCTGCTTCCTCTCATTCCAGAGGCAGTGATGATGGCGGGGAACGGGGAGCAGGCCATGGGAGGGGTCAGGAATGGAGTGGAAAAGAGGCCCAGTATCCCCGGGGTGGGAGGGGGGCACTGCAGATAGAAGCTTCCAGATGCTACACTCATGGGAGAGGAGAAGCCAAGAAAGAGGCAGGCCACAGGAAGGGAGGCTTCCGGGAGAAGTAGAGGAAGAAGGGGTGCTCCTTTCCACCCCGACCAGCCCTGCTGCTGAGGCCCCGCCCACCCCAGGCGCCTTCTGCTTTGCCTGAACACGGAATGTCCGCACCAGAGGCCCGGCCAGTGTAGCCTCGTGGACCTTACTGGCCCGGGCTTCAGGGTTCCCTCCCACAGGAGCCCCCTGGCGGCCGTACCTCCACAAAGGCGACGATCGCAGAGCCCACGAGCACGAACGCGGAGTTCAGCGTGGCCCACAGCAAAAGGGAGAAGGAGAGCCCGCCCCTCTCCGTGAACTTGTCAATATCTGGTGCTTATCAAGGACGACTGGCAGCTTCACCCCTGGCCTGCCCGCTGCCCTCCTGGGTCCGGAGCGCCACACCTCCCCCATGCGATGGCAAACATGCCCGGCAGAGCGGCCTCACCGCTGGCCGGCTCAGAGCTGCACAGCCCCACCCGGCGGAGCCCGCGCCACCTTCTATGCCGGGGACTTCAGACGAGGATACTGTCCTTGACGACCTTGTACTTTAAGCCAGCCACGTTCTCTACCACGATGTCAATGAAGCAGGCCACGAGGCCCGTGAGGATTCCAATCATGGCACAGATGACCCAGCGTTTCATCTCCACCGTCCGGAAGGCCTGCGGGGAGGGCGACCATCAGAAACAGGCGCGGTGCGGGGGCCTCCACCACAGGCCACTCCGGACACGGTGTGTCCAGCCCCAGGGGTTCTGCAGGCCGCCACCAGCACCCCGCATGCGGGACCCCGCATCCAGGGAAGGCGGCCTCTGGTCAACATGTCAGAGGCGGTGGCCCTTCCGCACCGGTTCACAGTCGATGGCTCAGAGCCCGGGCACCCAGCTGACGACGGCCTGTCCTCCTCCATCACACTCACCGGACACCCACTCTCCCACCCCTGTCCCCAGGTGTCTCTGGCTCCAGGACACAAACCAGGACCGGAGGCTGGAGGACCCCAGAGGGGGTGGGAGGGGCCGCACCCAGGCCAGGGGCAGCACGAAGGCAGCTGAGAGCAGGGCCCATGGGGAGGACACCCAGTGCAGACTCACCGTGTGGTTGATGCGCCTCTCCTCCTCCAGGAACAGCTGGTTCTCACTGTTGTCGTAGTCCAAGCTCTGCGGGAAGGCATACGTGGCACGCGGCTGGCCCCAGCGCTCCGGGGTCATGGGGCAGAAGGGGGAAGGGGCGAGGGGGGCGATGGCCTGTGTGGGGTGGGGGCGGCGAGGGAGAAGGCCCACCTCGTACTTGAGGGATAAGAGCTTCTCGTTGTGCGGGATCTCCTTGGGGAAAGGGTGAGGGGGGTCCATCTCCTGCAGAAGGAAGAAGCAGAGCCACGCACTTGACAACCAGCACGCGTAGGAACAGAGCAACGAAAAGGGGAGGGGGCACGTGTCCGTGTGTCCCACGAAGCCAGGAGGCTGGAAGTGCAGGCCCATGCCCCTCGGCACCATGGGCAGGTCAGGATCATCCCAGCAACACATCCGAAACGCAAGTGACATGGTGTTTGTGGAACTGCGGGAAACATGTTCCTGGTCTGTGTCCCAGGTGCTGCCCCCAGGTCTGAAATCCTGTGGCCTCTCTAGAGGGTGTTCCCTGTATGCTCAGGGGCCGGTGGGGGCTGCCAGCCAGAGAGATCAAGGCTGACCAGAGGGCAGACTCTCAGCTCCATACCCTGACCTGTGACCTTTGCAGAGGGAGAGGGGCTGAGACCGAGCCCATCACCCACCACCCACCACCGACGAGCCCATCAGCCCCGAGCCCCCCTAAGAACTCGAAATGAAGAGGTGCAGGAGCCTCCAGGCACAGAGGACGGGTGGCCCCCGGGCGGGGGGCAGGGCCTGGAAGCTCCGCGCTCCTTCCATACACCAGCCCGCCCCGTGGGTGTCTTCCTTCGGCTGTTCCCCAGTCCTGTCCTTGACGATGAGCCAGTAACCGGGAGTAAGGTGTTTCCCTGAGTTCTGTGAGCCGTTCTAGCAAATTATGGCTGGACAAGGGGGTCTGGAACCCTGACTTACAGCTGGGGACAGCCTGGCCGTGGGGACGGTCTCGTGGGACCCGGCAGGCAGCCTGGGGAGGGGGTGCGCACTCATGCCCGGCAGCTAGCGTCAGAACTGAGTTGAACCGCAGGACACTGAGCTGCTGTCTGCAGGGGACGAGACAGCGGCTTGCCGAGGAAAACCCGCACGTTCAGCGTCTGCAGTGTGGTACGACACTCAGTACTGCTGCAACAGGATAAAGGACAAAGTCCTCACGATCATCTCAACAGACTCGAGAAAGGATCTAACGGACATCTAACACTCCTTCACGACAAAAATACGCCACAGAGTAAGAACAGAAAGGAACCTCCTCGGCCTGATCAGGGCGTCCAGGAAAACCCACGGCGAGCGTCCCACTCGGCCGTGAGAGACGGAAGCCTCTCCCCTCAGATCAGGAACACGACAAGGACACCTGCCCGGGCCCCGCCTGCTCCATATGGCCCCGGAGCTCCGACCATGGCAGGGAGGCAAGAAGAGATAACAGGCATCCAGAGCGGAAAGGAAGAAATGAAACTCAGTTTGCAGATGACACAACCTCACGTATACAAAATCCCCAAAAATACACTAAGAAATCACCAGAATAACACACTCAAAAAGACCGAAGGACAGAAGGCTGGTGCGCAAACCCACAGGCTTCTCTACACGCCTGCAAGCAGAGCCAGGAAGGACACCCAGAGAACTGTCGTGGCAATAGCAGCGAGGAGAAAACAAATGAGTATGTTCCCCAAATACACTCGACGGAAGAAGACGTGCACAACACTGAGAACCACAGAACGCGGCCGGGAGGAGTGGGAGGCGTGAATGAACAGAAGGACGCCGCATCCTGCGGTCAGGAGACTGGGCGTGAAGCAGCGGCGGGCGTCCCTGAAACGGACGCGCTGGTCCTGAAACCACACGGAAATGCACTGGGTCTCGACCCTGAAAAAGGAGAACAGGGGCGCCTGCGTGGCTCAGCCGGTGAAGCGTCCACCTTCAGCTCAGGTCATGATCCCAGGGTCCTGGGATCGAGCCCTGTGTCGGACTCCTTGCCCAGCCAAGAGTCTGCTTCTCCCTCTGCCTGCCGCTCCCCCTGCTTGTGCTCATGCACTCTCTCAAAATAAGTAAATAAAATCTTACAGAAAAGGCAAAAGGAGAACAAACTTGGAAGACTCTCATTTCTAGTTTCAAAACTCACCACAAAAGACCTAGTCCTCCAGACGGCACAGCCCCAGCACAAGGACAGACACGGGCATCGGTGCAAGAGAAGCAGAGCCCCGAGAGAAACCCTCGTGTTCATGGCCAACTGGTTCTCTAATACGGTGCCAAGATGACTCATTAGGAAAGACTGGTTTTTCGGGGAGACGGTCCTGGGAGTCCGGACACCCACACATGAATGAGCTCATACCCTTTTCCTCCACTAAACACAAAATCAGTGAAAAATGGATCAAAGGTCTAAAATCCGAGAACTCTCAGAAGAAGGAAACATGGGAAGATCTTTATGACCTTGGGCTAGGCAGTGGCTTCTTCGACACGATGCCAACAGCACAGCAACAACACAAACAACAGTCAACTTGACGTCCTCACAATCAAAGCTTCTGTGGGGCCTCTGGGGGGCGCAGTCTGCACAGCGTCCTACTCTTGATTTCGGCTCAGGTCATGATCCCAGGGTCATGGGATTAAGCCCCGTGTCGGGCTCTGCGCTGGGCCTGGAACCCGCTCTAGATTCCCTGTCTCCCTCCCCCTCTGCCCCTAGCGCACCTCCCCACTCTCTAAAAAATAAAATAAAATAGGCTCTGTGCTTTCAAGGAAACTGTCAGAAAGTGAGAAGACACCTGAAGAACGGATCTGCAGATTTCATACCTGATGAGCAACATGCGTCTAATATACAAAGAGTTCTTACAACCCAACAATAAAAACACAAACAATTAGAGCGGCACAAGATGTGAAGAGACGTTTCTGCAAAGAAGACATACACGTGGCCGCCAGCGCAGGAAAGATCAGCTGGCCGTCACCGGCCATCAGAGGGGGCAGGTCAGAACCGCAAAACCCTGGGGAGGAAGTCAAGTGCAAGGCTAGAGAGCAGGGCAGGCTCGAGAAACACTCCCCAGCAGCCGCCACACAGCTTGGCACGGGGGCAGGAGAAGAGGACAAAGGCCCAAAGGTCCCTGACCCCTGAGATCCCTGTCCCCAGAGCCCACCTCCTGCCCACTCAGGGCCTCTGTCCCACACGTGGTTCCGGCTCCTCTGGCCTTGCTTCCTGCACTTGCACAAGACAGGCTCAGGGCAACCTCCTGGCATGCGCTTGCCCCATCTCTGCTCATGTAGGTCAGCCTCAGGGGACACAAACCCTCGGAGCCAACTTCCTTGGTTGCCCAGGCTCTGGGGGCCCATGGTCTGCTCGTCATTTTGTCCCCCAGCTCTGCAGAGACTGCCCACACCTGTCCTGCCACCTTGCACGGAACTGCCTGCACCCGTCCCCCAGCCCTGCACGGAACTGCCCGCACCTGTCCCCGAGCCCTACATGGCCCTGCTTGCTGTCCATCGCCTTCCTGTTCGCTGTTTACGCCCGCGCTCTGCTCAGCACCTCCACAAGAGCAGGCCGCGACCTTCCTGGGGGTGGGCAGGGGCTGAGAGCTGCAGGGTGGGAGCGAGTCCGCTACTCACCGGGTCGAGCAGCTCATCATCTAGCTCCACGTTGCTCATCTGTCCGACCCGGAAAAATGCTGAACGTGGCGACTGGAAGCATAAGAGAAATCGCGGGTGCTCAGCCCCAGGTCATGTGGCCAGTACTGGACCCCAGACAAGTCCAGACTCTGCATGAGCCCAGGCCTTCTTTACTCCACAGGG